>JANHGL010003295.1:54667-67962 GCA_024611195.1 Ceyx melanurus | reverse complement strand
AGAAAGAAAGAAAGAAAGAAAGAAAGAAAGAAAGAAAGAAAGAAAGAAAGAAAGAAAGAAAGAAAGAAAGGAAAGAGAGGCGAGGCATTTTAAAAACAAAAATGTTGAAGGATCTTATCTTGTCATCCATGGGTCCCTGCATTACCTGTGAGCAATCTCTGGGGTGTCTCATTGGGAGCAGAGAGGGAGCTCAGTCTTGGAAAACCCATGACTGTAAAGCATATATCTAAAAAAATGAAACCCCAGATAAAAACCTTGTCCCTGTTTTTGTCTGGATAAACTTGAAAAGTATGTCTTTATGTCTTTTTTTTTTTTTTTTCAAAGGAGGGCACTGCTACAGGTTCTGGCTGTGCCCATACAGGCTGCAACTGGCTTCTTTGTTTCTTCTTCCAATCTCCCACAAATACAATCTATTATCAACGCCATGCTTTTCCTTTGTCAATACACTACTGGACTTTATCAGCAAAGCTTTTATTGCAGCTTTCCTTGCGGTGAGTTGGTGAATAAAGGTTAAAAAGACCAACTCCCCAGTGTATGTGTGGACGTAGCTTGCATAATCGGGGAGTGCTGCTGGTGCAGGGCTTTGCTGACGTAACTGCCTGGGGAAAATCACCCAGACGCCTGCTGAGGGACAGCAGTGACTAACTCTCAGCAGCAGAGTCCTGGCTTCTGAAGGAGCTGCTGCTAAGGTGATGGGCTAAAACAGACCCGGAGGGGAGGTGATTTTGAACAGCAAGGGCCTTTCTATTTCTTTTTCTAAAGAGCACTCTATGCAGATTGCGTGTGGACTCTTTGTGTGCCTCTGTAGAAATTAAAGGAATAAACAAACCTGGAAGCAACTGCTTGTGCTTGACATCCTTTTGTTGGCATTTATCAGCCCCTGGCAGGATCCTTGTGAGATTCCCAAGGGCAGCTGAGACTCGGCCAGACCGCAGGCTGTCCTGCTCCAGCCCTGCCTTAGATAAGCAGAGCTGTCCTCCAGAGCATCACCCTGCTCTCAAAAGAAGTATTGTGGCTGAGAGTTTGTGTGAAGAGCAGGAGCTGTCAGCCACAGGTCGCTTGTCTCCAACTGGCTGCGTGCTGCCAGGGATGCTCAGTGCTGCTTGAGGCTGTGCAGCAGTTCCTGGCTGGAAGCCATGAGATCTCAAGGATGAGGAGGACAGCTGGAGCAAAGCAGTGGTGAAAGCCCTGGGAGCCCACCCAGGGCTGAGGGTTCAGGGTTTGACCCTTAATCTAATCCAGGAATGATCCCACTCATGTTGCAGGGGATGAGATGTACCCTTTCAGGGTTGGAGGAGGGAAAATTTAGTTTTCCAGCCTTTCTCCATGGCCTTTGTGCTTAGTGGTGGGCCAGGAGAGACCATCAGTGCTTCTCACAGGGACAGGCAGGAGGACCCAAGGACAGGGGAAGTCCTTGTCCACGACTCCACTGCCAAGCTCTGAAGCAGAGGTGTCCCTAGTATGTGCCAATCCCTTCAGGGGTCCACATCCATGCCATGACTCTCAGCTCCATGCCTGACCCATTCACTGTGTGACTTCTGGGCTACAGATGTGCAACCACACTTTCCTGTCCAATGCATGCTACTGAGAAAACCCATCTGGGCTCAGATAAATAGGAAATCAGACCATGTCTCATCCTTTGCCAGGGTGGAAGGCAGTTACAGATACACAAGAGAAGCCTCCAGCTCCAGTTTCCTTGGGAAAGAGGCTGGACATAAGGAAAAGAGCAAATCTGTGCTGCTGGAGCTGGTCACCACCAGAAGGATGCCAGCTTATCCCAGCAGCAGGAGGAAGCACAGGCTGCTCTTGCTGTAAATGATGGGGACAGAGTGGCTGCCCCAGTCCACCTGACAATTGGATGCCAGAACCAAGGGGCACAGAGACATTTGAGGTGGGACAAACTTGTACTTAAAAGGCACCCCACTGGCACAGCCAGAGCATCACCTCTGCTGGGTGTGAACTGAACAAGTGGGATTCACTTGCTCCAGCAAGATGGACAGCATGAGATCTGAGGCTGGTCAGGCAGCTCATGGGAGACTGGAAGCATTTCCAAGCTACTTAGGAGACACAAAGCTTTTGCACAAACATTATCTGCACTACACGCCAGTGTAATGAACAACCACCTTCTATCAAACTATGTTACTACCACCACATGCACAAAAGCTGTAGCTGTATTTATAGAGTATTGGCTCTTGTAAATGTACCCACATAGGCTTTAAATGAGGTTGTTAACCCATGCCTATTTTTCTGATGATTGGTTTCACAAATACTAATCAGCTGAAAATGAATGAAGCTGCTCATCAATTTTTTTTTCCTAATTAAATGTGGTGGTTTGTTGTTTTTTTTTTTTCCTCAGGCAATTCAAGAGGTGCCCTGGCAAGGAGAGAAAAGCCCTAGGAAGTAAGAATAGGTCAAGCCACAGCTGAGAGTCTGTAGGGAGCCCTGGGAATACCAGGAGTGCCTGTGTCAAGCCTGAGGGCAGCACAGCTCCGAGGAAGTCCTGGCCTCTCCCTGTCCTGAGTGGTAGCAGCTTTCAGAGAACCAAGAAGAAAGATGGGGAGTTCTTCAAGTGAACCTAATCAAAAGAAAATTGTCCCCACCAAACCCATGACTGTAGAGAAATGAACACTCCTTCTATGCATCTCTGCTTTGCATTCCTGTAGATCTGATCTCCACAGGGGAACTGGGAGCATCCCCTGAACACATCACCATCCATCATCCCCAAGAAGGTAAGGCTGTGGGGACACACATGGTCATGGGGTTATGGCCCTGCCCTCAATCCTACCTCTATCTGTGCCAGTCCAGAGAGATGTTTTGCCAAAGAGCACACAGATGTGAGTCAAACCACCAGGCTGGTTGGCATCCCATTTAAAGGCAACGTGAGGCCTTTGGCTGTCTGCCCATACCCAGTAGCTTACTCCTGTTAATATACACGCAGCAAAAATCTCTTAAGTTAGATGCAAACATATCATAGAAAAATGGCATTTAAAAGGTGACTTTTCATGGTAGCAAACAACACCAGCTTTTGCTGTCTTTGATAAGTGATTCTGAAAGGTGTATTTATGTGAGGGCAGTGTTGGAAGTACACCTGGTGGCTCACTCAGGGTTAATTGCTAACTGCCACAAGTGAAAATGAAGTAGAAACAACTGAAACTGTAAGTCAAAGGAGCTCTCTTTCACCTCTATAGCTGAATGACCTTTTCTACTTAGTTCTAACCCATCTGCTGCCAGGAGTGAACAGAACCACAGAGAGATGGAGATGTGCTTCACGGGCATGTCAACCAATCCTAAGGTGATTCTGCCTAGAGGTAAATGATTAGGTAGTTGCTGACTGCATTTTGTTCTATTGACTAAACAAAGGGTCAGAATTAATGCCTGAGGAAGCACTGCTCTGCTACAGTCCTTCTGCATGACCTTGTGCTGGTCACATAACTCACTGTACCTCATTTTCCAGAATAAGGCCATCCATTCACCCAGATCTTCTACAAGATAACATGGAAATTGCTCATAAGGTGGCTTAAGAGGTTGTGCTGATATTCTAGAAATAAATCACTATTTAAATGATTTCAAAGCTGAGCACCTCGGCCTGGCTGGAAATAGTTCAAGACAAGAAAAATGAACTTAGATGATGCAGGGGCCCTTTAGGACACAGGATTTGACTGACTCAGCAGTGAAGAAAGGTGAGTGTTCGGTGAGTGAGCAAGGGTGTGCTTCCCACTGCATTGTGACTGCTTCCTATAAAGCAGGTAAAAAAATATTGTCATGTACTTACTTTAACTAATGCCACTCCTTGTGTACCTCAGGGGGTGTTCCCATGCAGCCTGCAAATTCTCATCTGTTCTTGGGCCCTTGTGCATCCAGATGACTGATAAATAATCTGCAAAGGGAATATGTATTAAGAGATATAATACATTATAGCAATAAAAAAATAAAATCACCACTGTGTTTCTATCTTTTAAAAAGAATTACATTCATCTTGGAAGCAACATGTTGAGAACCAAAAAAAATGGAGTTTGTAAAGAGATTGCACTTCATCCTTCTCTCAAGCATGTGACCTGTCCCACCAGAGCAGATCTGTTTCTCCACTGCATCTCTGGGGGATATTTTATTGGAGGCAGATGGAGCTTGAATCACAACATTTAAGACCTCCATCCACCTACCCCTGCCAGCACCCACCTATTTTGCTGTAGAGCTTATGCACCATACCTGGAAGGGTTGATTTTTCCCAAGCAGCAAGTGGCAGTCACCTGAGTGACTGCAGGAGGTATCCAGCTCAGTGCTTGAAGAAGTTGGTGTCTCTCAGCTTCTCACAGCATGATGACACCAACTGTCTCTAAGTAACTTCCAAACAAGTTCAGGAGGTCCAGAAAAATGGATGAAATGGATGGGTCCACATTAATTTCCCAGCAATATTAGTCACCTACTGCTTTACTTCTGTTTCTGTACCTTCTTTGCACTCACACAAGACTGTCATTAAAATGTTTCAGTGAGGGGAAGGGAGGCAAATTTTTTCCCTTGTTAAAACTTTTAAAACCACCTCCATTGTGCCTTCTGAAGGGGTTTTGAGTGTGGAAAAAAAAATAGAGATAGTATTGCAAAAACATTCTGAACTGTAATATATTACACCCATAAAAATGTCAGCCCAGCTTATGAAACTTTAACAGTGAAAGTATTAAAAATGCAAAGGGGACCAGCAGAAAACAAAAGAGAAAGCAGTAAAGAAAAGAAGAACATGGCAGGAGGAAATACACAAAAAAAATACGTGGCTTAGCTCAGGTACTATGCTACATTAGCCTAAGATGAACTAAATACATTGCCATCCCAACGTGAACTTTTTGTCAGCAACAAGTACTGGAGATGGCATGGGGCAAAGGAAAACGGGTGCAAAGGACTGGGATTTATGAGCTGAGAGAGAAACAGACATAAAGAGAGAGCAAATCAGGCCAAGGGTACTTCCAGGTCAAGGATCAAGAGCACATCAGGTCAAGGTCATCTCCAGTCTGCTGTGTGGGAAGGACCACCATTTGCAATAACAAGGCTGATAGCTAAGGCTTCTCTTGAAGCCACAAAGCCAGAGACTGTGGAAGGTGACAGAAGTAGCTGGGAACAAGGAAAGGACTGGGGAATGCACCAGTTCATCTGGCCTCAGCAGGAGAGAGGTGTTGGGACAAACTCTGCAGGAAGGATGGATATATAAAAGGTGGTGTGTGGTACATTGAACAAAGGAAGGGAGAGGTTTCTCAGATGTACCCTGTGCCTGACTTGCTTGAGTCAGGACATGAGGGAGACCAGGTCTGCCTGATTCCTTGATGTGCTCATCAAGATGAGGTGTCCTGAAAGAGATTTAGGAGAGTCAGGAACCAGCCAATGGGTAGAAAACAGACTGTGCTGAAAGGGCAATTAAAATTTGGCAGCAAGTTCCTGATGGAGTTCATCGAGGAGCTGTCCAGGATGCTATCTTAATCTGCATTTTCTTTAGAAGCCCCCAGCAGAGAGAGCAGGAATGATGTGAAATTGGGAGTCACTGCTGGTACTGATAAGGGGTGGAATATTATGTGGGAGGAGCTGGATGCCCTTAAGGATGAGATTGAGACAAATGAGATGTAATTTAGCAGTAAAAAATACACCACTGCATATTTGGACTCTAGAAAGAAGAATTTCTGCTAGATGCTGGCAGCTTATCCACAAAGCAGCAGAGATAAATCACTCAGGCATGAGATGGCTCTAAGCCACGAGTGTCTCACGGCTAAGAAAAGGCAAATGCAAATGGAGGAGGCATCAGCTAGAATAGTTCCAGAAGGGCCTGGAGAAAGCAGTGCCAGGGGATGAGGACCCACTGAGACCCTGGCAGTGGTCAGGACTGTACCCAAGCTGCTGAAGACATCTCCTTGTTCCAGCTCAGCCCTCAGCCCCTCATCCTGGTGGACTCCAGCAGCACCCTGCAGCTTGAGGGGCTGTGTGGGGACACAGCCATTCTCTGGAACTTCTTTTTCCAACATGTCCACTAAGAATGGAGATGAGTAACTTAAGCTTGACAATAATGTTGGTCACTGAGCAAATGCCTCTAAACTATTCCTGACTATGTTTAGATGAGAAATGACAGAATTAATGACTGCTGGAGGAATGAAATTCTGCAAAGGCTTTCCCACGGGAATGCTGGGAGCAAAGTGCTGCCTAGTTTAAAGCTGGAGCTTTGCAAGCCTGTGGAGAGAATTGCATAACATGACCATGTGTGACAGGAGAAGATGCGACACAGGGACAGATCCTGTCCACTCCCATGATTTTAAACTCGTTATCCATAAGCAGAGCTACAGAAATAGAACAGGGGCATCCAGTTAGGCACTGGTATGAAATCTGCAGATGAATCATGGCCAGTACTTTGGGGCAAATCAACAAGGTATGGTTTATTTCAGACTTGTCTTTGGAATGCCCCACTCATGACCTGAGAATTTAGAGTCTTCAGGGCAAAGCACGAAAAGAAAGTCATGATAGACAAGTCACTGCATTGAAATGCCTTCTCTGAAGGCAAATGCAGATCTCTTCTTTGGGCCTAAAAAGGCAATATCAGGACAGACACAGCTCTTACCTATGCCAGCTGTCCCACAGGCTTGAAGTGACCTCTAGTCCTGCCCAGCCTGCCCTGACTAGAAAGCCCCAAACCAGCCCATCCTCTTGATTCAAATCATTAGTTATATAAGTGGGTAACAAATGAAGCCATACCAAGAATCTACCCAAACACTGCCTTCTCCTATGGTTTGGCCTCAACACAAAGAGAATTTTTATCCTTCTCACCCGGACTCAATTGAAAACCATAAATTCCTATCAAAACATTATTAATCAAAATGATCAAAAGTCATGATAAAAAAACAGTGATTAGTTTTACCCATCACTACATGTCCTGTGGATGGATTGAGAGGACCAATATGTGTCTAGGTAAGCAGGGTGGTCACATCTCAGTATGGTGGCTGAAGAGTCTAAGGTGGGTTCATAATAAGGGGAGCATATCAAAGGCTATGATGCATCTCTGCATCCAAGGTTGGGGTTTTGGGGCATGCTGGGCTTGAAGTAAGACAAAGAGCAACAAGAGACATTTCCAAAGCTGTGTGGGATACCACCAGCATATCTGGCCCAACAGACACATCCAACTGACACGTGTACAGAAACAGCCACCTGAAGGTTTGTGTAAAGCTAGAGGGCTTCCAGCCCATAGCATAGGGACTGACATGCCTAAAGGATGCTGGTGATACCTCCAGTTATGGAGCATATGCCTTCACCAAGGGGGGACACAGTGTCCTTGAGGCTTGTGCATCACACAGTATGTTTAGAGGGTGGCTTAGGACAAGAAGAACACTGCTCTTCAACTTTACTGCACTGCTAGGTCTGGGACATGCTACCTCTTCTGTTCATTTTGTTTAATTGGGGATCCTCCAGCCCCCTTTGTCTATTTCATCCATGGCATTATTGTCTCTTAAGAGAGGTTTTCGTTAACATCTGCTGTCAAAATAAATGTAGTTTCAGGGGGAACCTTCTTCCCTCAGCTCCCTTCTACACCTTACCTTCCCTAAGGGTGTCCTGATGGTCAAGATGACCTGTAGAGTAGACCAGAAGGACAAACATGAAGTGGTGTTGGGAACTGAAGAAGAGAAATTATGGGACTTGTGATTGCACTGAGAGTTGAAGTTGTCTTGTCCTGTGCTGCAGATTGGCTTTCACAAATCTTTATCTGCCCTTTTACAAATACATGATTTAGTTTTTATTCTGACAGTGACAAGTTGGCCATCAGAAAGAAGAGTAAATGGAAAGTAATTGCAGAAAATTACATGCAGGAGATTATCACTTTTTGCCTGGGGACTGTACTATTCTCCCATCTCTTAGGTACTCTCTGGAGTTAGTAGCAGATAGAGTTCATGACATGAGAGCACATCATGGGTTCATGGATGCCTTGGATCTCAGTCCTCTAGGATACTAAAGCCTCAACAGAGAATGACTTTCCAGGGCTACATTTCCCCAAGAGCTACACTTTCTTTTTTTGTCTGCAGAGGTGAGGAAATGTGTCTTGACATAAAGAGTGTTGGGCTGCCCCTCCAAGCCCCCTGTATGTATGCACCAGCTTTGCTCTGAGTACATCAGCTGTAGAGTACTGAGCCTGGCACAAGACCAGAAATAATGGCAAATAATGCCCCCACCTGATTCCCATCCCCTGTGCTGTCACATCCCACATCACCCAGCCCTGCTGTAGTTATAATTGTACTCTGTCTCATGATGGCCTGACAGCAAAGATGTGCATATAGACTCTAAATATGCCCCATCTTTTCAGGCAGCAAGTGTCACTGGGGAACTTGTCTGAGCAGACTTTCGGCTCTCCCAAGGCTTTCTTCTTCAGGGGAATGAGAACAGGTATCTGGTTAAATTCTTCACCGATTCTTTCCCTTTCCTACCATGTATCATGCCTTGACATGGCAGCTCACTCTGGAAATAATTTTTGCTCATTGACTCACCACAGGGGGCAGAGCAGACTGGAGTACAGGAACAAGAAGCAGGAGAACTTCTTTGACCCTCTGTCTAGCATTAAACCTGAAATGAGGGTGATGAAGAATCAGCTGCTGAACACCAAAGTACTCCATCCTGCAGCAGCTGGGAATATGCAATGACCTCCAGTGAAAAGATGCAGACTAATTCCACTGTCTTTGACCCTTTTAGAGGGTTGTTTGGGGTTTTTTTTCCCTCAAGAGTGGAAGGATTGATTTAAATTCTAGCAGTCAGTACACTCTGGCCTCTAGATTACTTTTAAGGTATGGGCCCCGTGAGAATCCTTCACTTAAGTTCACCTCCTGCCCTCCTCAGTGCAAGGCAGACTCCTCCAGCTCTTTGCAGCTCAACCTGGCAGTCTGAAGTAATGCTCCCTTCAGTGGTTTATCTTCTGCCAAACAAAAGAAAATCAAACCCCTCGAGCCTCGTTGAGGAAATGAGAGTGGTTCTGAATAAACTCGACATGTTAACAGGCTCTGGCCCTGCTAAACCCAGCTGGAGGAAGAAATAACTTCCTCAGTAGCCGGCTCCTTTCTTCCCATGGCAGAAGGGTATGCAAAGCATGGGGTAGGCTGGCTTGGGAAATGGGTCAGTGCCACTCTTGGCTGAGCTGGAGAGCGGTGAAGCAACGTTCTCTGCTTTCCCAGAGGTGGTGGAGTTGAGGATAGCAGAGACAGCCTCTTGCTCACACTAGGGGAAGCTGGAAATGGTGAGATAGCATGAACAAATCCCACCTAGCCAGATCTGCAGCTTTCTGAGGAAGAGTATTTGCTGTATTTTGGCTATAATGGATTTTTTTAGTCCAGATAGGCTCTGGCCATCTCTCAGAAAGGCTGATGGTTCCCTGCTGAGATCCTCTGTCTGGCATGTGAGACATGGAGAATTGGACCTGCATTTGAGCAGGAACACAAACTTTGTTTCCCTACATCCTGAACAAGGGAAAGGTGCCAAAGGGGAGGGCTGACCAGGGATCTGGTTCTTCCCAGACTGGCACACCCTTTTGTTTGTCCTGAGCTCTGGCTGGTGAGGTGGGGAGGGACTGGGTGACTCTAATGGGGTGGACCAAAAATTCCCATAGCACAAAATGTGCTATGGGAGCTTCAGGGGAGCAGGTGGGAAGCAAATTTTATGTGAGATCCAGATCCCTGCCAGCCAAAATACAGACTATGCAGATTACAGTTCAAAGCCCTCTGTCCTCAGTGCATGAAACAGCTACCCAGGAGGATGAGATGATGTGCCTGAGCCCATCCAGATTTGTCAGGGTCAGAGGAGTGTGCTGTGCCCCTTCTGCCCCAGCTTGTGAACTTGTGTTGCTTGGAAGAGTCCTTGGGTTGCATTGTTAATCTGCACAGAGTGGGGATCGGGCCCTTCTTAGGCCACAAGCCTCCACCTCCATCAGACCATCCTTCCAGTCAGGGCTGTGGTCACTCAGCTCATGCAGCCATTGGAGAGGTTTTAACCTCTTTCATGTGTTTTGTCTGTGAAAGAGCAACCTGACAGAGGGTCTCTTATCCTTTGCACATTCACTGTATGCTCTCCCAGCTCGGATTTTTCAGAAACACTGCTCTCTGCTCTTCCTGCTGGGGCCAGATAGTAATCAGATAGGATGCTTCTCTTCTGTCCTTGGGGAGTGTCTTAGACCCAAAGGTAATACATGTGGGCTTTAGGGACCCATCTGAGAGCATGGGCACTGGTGCAGGGTGATTTTAAAGCTCCTGATCCCTCTGCCACTTTACATTTGACTCAGGCCTGTACAACGTCATGATGCAACAGATATGCCACATGGATAAACATCCACATAGCTGCACTGAGCCCCTCAGAGTGAGCTGGTCAATCAGTCTAAAGAAATTACCTTTGTTTGCCTTGTCAGAGAGAAAGTTGGGCTGTGATTTGACCGTGGCTGAGAATGCCCTCTGGGACAAGCTATGTGCCCAATGGATCTGTTGCTCCGCCAAGAAGTGGCACAACACGATGCCGTGGCTGCCCATGAGCCCAAGTGGCCAGGCAGGCCAGCTTGGATCAGGAATAAAGATGTGCATTCACATTCTGAAGATAATTAACCACTTCAACAGCTTACCCAGGGGCATGGCATGATAACTTGCAGGACTGGCTACCTTTCCAAAAGATTTATTACGTCTCCAAAGAAAGTCCCAGGCTTGACGCACAAATCACCCTCTGCATTATATCAGGGGTCATGCTAGCTGACTGTAATGGGTCCTTCTGGCCTTGAAATTTATGGCTGGTGTCAGAGGGATAAATAACTCCTCCAGCAGTGCCTGCTGAAGAAGAGAGAGCTCCTGGGGCATGGCCATCTTCAAGGAGAGTGTGGTGGAAACCCTGCCCAGGTGGCAGAGGCACAGTGGCTGACAGTGCTGGGCCAGGTAGCAGCATGGGAACATGGTCTCCATCCTCCTTCAGGCTTTCCACAGAGTGGGAAGTCCTACGTGACACAAAGCCCTTCCCGAAACCAGAAGAACGAGTTTTCAGAAGGAAAGGGATAATAAATATTCCGCTTATCTTTTAGGTAGGTTTCATTTTGCAAACCAGGTTTTTTAAAGAAAAATTCTTCTGCCAGTCCTGTTTTAATACGTTCACAGCATATCAGCAAACGTCATGTGCCTTGGGATGGCACAGTGAGACTGGAGGGTGAAAGTCAGGCTTCTCCCTCCCCACACTCCCTGTCCCTGCATAACACTTGCCTGATGCAGATTTCCAGTTCCCAAGCGAGCTGCTTGTTCCTCTTGTGTAGAGACTTAATAATTTTCTCTCCATGCAATGATTGCGGCAAATCCTCTGAGAGGGGGATGGGGAAATCTCTGTCAAATGATAACCCCAGGGGTAAATTTTCAACAGGATCTGCAGTTTTAGCTGTGCAGCTGTCATTTACATTAATGGGAGTCATGCAGATAAATAAGCTTACTGGAAATACTTCAGTTCCCAGCTGCCCAGTCTAAATAGTAACAATTAAAAAAATAAAACAAACAGCAAAACAAACCAGAGAGGAAGGAACAAAAAGGTTCTGCTCGCCCACTGCAGGAGGTCAAGAGAAGACCTGTGCAGAAGCAGAGATGTCACTCACTCCTCACCCATCACAGTGCAGGGCAGCAGGGAATAAGGATTTGTGATGCTGGGAGAAGGCCGGCAGCTCTCTGGGCATATGTTAGTGTAAATTTGAGATTAGAGTCACCAAGGGGATGCAAAATGACAAACCCAGCTGCCAGTGGGGATGCTGGCTGCCAGCAGAGTAAACTGTCAATTATTTACCATTTGCTAAAGGACACCGCTTTCTGAAGTCATGCTGAAATATGTGTGAAGCACATCTTAATCCTTCCAGCATGTGGGCTGGTGGTGGCAGCCCCAGCCCTTCCCTCTGCTGTAGCAGGGCTTGGGGCTGAGGCATCTCAGTGTGACTCCAGGCTGTGCTGGGATGAGGCACAGCAGGAATGTCAAGAGTCACTCTTGCCTGCTTGTGCTGGCTCCCCCAGCATCAGCACTGGGGGCTGGGGCAGAGGGCAGGGATGCAAACCCCCTCAGAGTTGGGGTATTCTGGCACTGCCTCACTCCCCAGCTCACCTCGCTAGAGCAAGTTCAGAGGAGGCCAATGAAGCTGCTAAAGAGTCTGGAGAAAATCTCTTATGAGGAGCACCTGAGGGACCTAGGGTTGCTTTGTTTGGAGAAGTGGAGGCTGAGGGGAGATCCTACTGCTCTCTACAACTACCTGAAAGGATGGTGTAGTGGGGTGGGTGTTGCTCACTCCTCCCAGGTGACTAGTGGAAGAACAAGACAAAATGGGTGTAAAGTTGCACCAGAGGAGGTTTAGGTTGGATATTAGGAATTTTTTTTTTACTGAGAGTGTGCTGAGGCACTGTAACAGGCTGCCAGAGAGGTGCTGGAATCCCCATCCCTCCCTAGAGGTGTTAGTAAATGTGTAGATGTGGCACTTCTGGACATGGTTTAACATTCCTGCTAATATTTAGTAGATAGTTGATGACCTTGAAAGTAATTTCCAACCTTAATAGTGATACTATGATGCTATGATTCATGAAACCATGTTTTTCCTAGTGAGAGCAGAGAGCAGGCAGCACCCAAGCACCCATCACAGCATGGACCCCTGTGGTAATTCCAAGGCCTGGACCTGTGCCTGGGACACCCCCAGCTCTGGTTTCTCTGCTTCTCCCATTTACAGTGGGACATGTGGCTTGCAAAAGCAGCAGGGGAGAATTGTCATCTTGAAAACTGAGAGTGAGTGTGTGTGTGTGTGTGTGTGCATGTATGCAAATAAAACAGATGGTGAGGGTGTTTACATTAGGCTCATGCTGGAAGTGCTTAGATTATCTTCCTTCTTAGCTAAATTAGAGCCCAATTTGGGCTGGGAGCACCACTTTAAAAAATCACTGCTCTTCCTGCTGTTGGTGAATGTGGGCTCCTGTGGAAATCTTTATTCATCAAAACTTTCCCCCAGTCCAACCAAAACTTTCTATATTTGGGGATTTGACAAGTCAAGACACCTCATGAGCGCTAGTGTCTGTTTAATCACAGGGCTCTCATGAGGTTCAGTCATCCTAAATAAATCACCAAGGCCATGAGTCATGTCACAGGTGGGCTCCACAGTGATTCAAAGATGAGACGTTCCATCCTGATTTATGTCATGATATCATTACCCAAAAGAAAACTCATTTAAAATAAGTATTTTTGTCCTGGTTTGGGTGAAAAGCAAGCAAGTTTTGTTCGGTGATTTTGCTTTTCAGCTTAAGGTTTCTAACTAA
>JANHGL010003295.1:33342-47974 GCA_024611195.1 Ceyx melanurus | reverse complement strand
TTCTTTCTTTCTTTCTTTCTTTCTTTCTTTCTTTCTTTCTTTCTTTCTTTCTTTCTTTCTTTCTTTCTTTCTTTTCATCCTGCATAAAACAAAAGGTGATGTGCCATATGTTATTGGATTGGGAAATATCTCTGGCAGGGAAATTTTTCAGTTGTTGAATAACTGTCTAAGGCAGTGATGGAATTGCTACAGACTAAGTCACACAAAATGAGAGTGGAAAAAAAAGACCTTGACTCTCTTATGGAGTTTCTGAAAATCCAGAGATCTCAGCAAGGCCTCCAGTGTAATGCAAATTAAAAGAGTAGGAAAGGTTTTTGAGAGTGGCCATTGGTGTTCACACTTCTCATATTTTGGGGACTTTCCTTCCAAAAGTCCTTTTTTTTTTTTTTTTAACTTGATTTTATTTTCCCAAGAACATCAGACTTGTGAGAAGCAAACCTCTCCATGCACTAGATGTTGGATACGAAAGGTTCAACAATTACAAGCTGAGCCTCGACCAGAGCTTTTGTAAATCATAATTTTTTGTTTTATTTACTTATTTATTGGCTCTTAAAAAGCTCTTTGTGAAAAGGATGAGGATGCAGTGATGGTTATGACAGGTCCTCGGCAAGTCTTGTGTAAGAGATACTGTTACGTCTCACTTTTCCAGACAAAGGACATACAATTGACCCCTCAGCTGTCCCAGTGCAACAGTTTGCACGTCTGTTGCACGTCCTTGGTTAGAGGGAATGCATATAAATGGCTCTTGGTGAACTTTGTATTTTGGGTGTGGGTGGTGCAGTGGGATGCTGCCTCACAAGCCTGTGCCATGGCCAAGCCACGAGGTGTTTAGAAGTGAGGAAGGAAGGGTTTGGGAGCTGCAGGGCTCTGCCTGGGTGGTCACCTGAGGACAGCAAAGATCCCTGGGTGCTCTTCCAGCCCTGCCTTCTCAGAGCTGCTTGTTGCTGTCCTTGCTGCAAATCCTCCTGTTTGGGATGATTTGCATGACTCAGACAGGGATGGGTGGGAAAGTCAATGTCATAATTTTGATTCAGTTTAAAATAATGTGTCTGGTGCTTTCTATCTTGCTCCATTCCCCTCCTGTTTTTTCCCCTTCCTTTTTTCTTGAAGAAAACGATTAACACATATTTAGGAAAGTAGATTGTCCCCTGGATTAAATTAGCACCTGATAAAATGCACACAAAGTGCTAATTACACTTTGCAAGCAAAAACAACTGCAAACAAGTTTTTAAGGCTCCAGCAATCAGGCATGAAAATGGAGGCCATCCTCCAAAAAAGGGGAGCCTTTTCAGACAACTGGCTGCCATATTGCTCTGTGATAAAAGTCAAGCAATTTCATCCTGAACAAAGGGAACAGAGAGGTACTAATTACTAAATAAGTATATTGGACAGTTCTTCTGGCCTAGTTAGGACAAAATTCTGCTTGAGGGGAGAATAAGGTCCATATGTTTGGACTCAAACACTGGGCTCATGAATTTCTAATGGCCAGGGTAATCCAAACATTTTCTTGAGGAATGATTCTGGTTGCATCTTGCACACTTGCTCTCTCATTTCTGGTGGGTTTGGCAGGAGCTGTGGGGAGGACACAGGACAAGGCAGCATAGCTACTCCTCAGGAAGCAGCCCCCTGGGATGTCCCCAAAAGCTCATGGAGGAAACTGCTAGTACCCTCCAACACTCAGTTGCTAGCAAAGCTACATGTCTGATTTATTTATGGAAAGAAATCAAACTGTTTGAAGGTTACTAGATGTGGCTTTCTTAGAAAAAGGTTATCAAAGCTTTCAGGTGAGAGCCTCCTTTGAAGATGCAGTACATGGGGAGAAGATGTCCCCATGTGTTTAGGGAGCATATGATGCCACTGGGGGACAGCAGAGATGCTTCTGGAGACAGGAGAGATGAAGGCTGCTGGTCCCAGAGGGATGAGAGGCTCTAAAAGCCAACCAAGCCAGGTATGCCATTCATCTGGGACATTGGGGAGGAGATCCCAGGCTCTGCAGCAAGCAGTTGTGACATTGTTGGGTTTTGCTGAGTTTGGGTTTTGCTGGGTTGGGTTTTGCTGATCTCTAAAGTTGTTGTTTTCTGCTCGTGCTCCTTCTAACAAACTTAAACCTTACCCAACTGGGGAAAACAAAACAAAACAAAACAAAACAAAACAAAACAAAACAAAACAAAACAAAACAAAACAAAACAAAACAAAACAAAACCATGCAAGATAAACCTTCGAAATTTTCAATCAATTAACAACAATAAGGATGTTATTTAGCCTAACACTCTAATGGTAGGCAGGGTTAAAGCCCCCTCCTATGTCAACAATTAAAACCAGACTTATTTCTGTAAGTACCTATGATATTTAACATCTTTAAATGTTTAGGATACACACTGAAAGGGCTAAAGTTTGTGGTGACTCAGGCAAGAGTAGACCTGACCTGGCTCCTCTCACTGTTATTGTTCCTGATGCTGCCATCCTTCTCTTAACATCATTTTTGTGCATACCACTGGAGTCTTACACCTCCCTTCCCACCAGAAACCTTTTCTTTATTAAAGTAGGAAACGAAACCAATCTTGCTAGCCAGCCAGGAGGTAGGCAGCCTGCTCATGGGTGGTGGTAGCTACACAGAAGAGCTGCTCTTTGTGCCATCCTTGCAGCAGTTAGTTTGTATGATTGGATTGATACTTAAGCATTTTTTGGTAGTCATCCTTCCTCCTAATTTGCTTGCTTCGATAATTAGCCAAACAACATAAGTACTTCTCCCCCTCAATGTAATCTTCACCTTTGTGTGGGGAGCATGCTAATTTGCCAGAAAGCTCCATGGCATTTGCATGTTTTTCCATCTCATTTGGGAGCTTCGGAGCTTAGAGCAGCTGTGATGAGCATGAGGCAACTTGAGCAATCAGCCCAGGTAGAAATTTGTGGATTGCACAAGAATTTGTCTGAAGTGTCTTTCAGTGCCTGCACTTAGTGCTAATTATATCTGGAAGAGGGGAGAAGGAGGGAACCTGATCAAGTAAAATGGTCCACTGCGTTTGGGTTTTTTTCTGAGAGCTTTTGAACAGAGGGTACCTGCACCTCAAATCCACCTGAACATATTTTCCAATGCCATGCTCAAGAGAAGGGATGTTTCCATGGGAAATGGAGGGTGCATGGGTCTTTGCTGCCTCCTCCTTTGATGCTGAGCAGAGCATGCAGATAAATAGGTCTGGTAATGAAAAAGCAGGGAAAGCGACCACTCTGAATTTTGGCATCTGCAATCCTGCAGACCCATGGTTCTCCTGGCCCACGCAGACAATGCTGTTTACCTCATTAAAACCCTAACCTGCTCCACAGAGATCTTTCAGGAGTTTCTGGCACGTGAAGGCCAGCAGCAAGTCCTGCTCCATTCTGATGTTCAGTGTGATGAGGTTGAAAGAGGCTCAGCCCTCAGCACAGTGCTTCTCCTCCAGTCTGGCAGCACCTGGGCCCTCCTTGTCCCCCTTCCCATTCCCCTGCTACTGTTCACCCCACTGCTCTGTTGGGGCCCACAGATATGTGATCCATGTTCTGGGGAGGACACAGTTTCTCCCAGGGGAGACAAATGTGTCTTCCCTGGACTGAGAGCCCAGGTTCAGGCCCTGCTGCAAAGTGCCATTCAACCCGTTAGTAACAGTGTCCTTTGAGCAGGCAGGGGTGGCAGGGATGTCTAAGTAAATTAAAACTCCACTCAGTCTTTGCTGTCACATTGGCTCCTGCTCTGCCTTGCTTGCCTGCTTGATTTTATCACTCAGTTCCTGTTGGCCTTGGAGCACTTTAACTGATGCCTTGCAGAAGTTTTCCATAAGCAAGACTTTAGATTGCTTTAGGCAGAAACTGCATTTCTTAGGTTAAAGATATTTATTTTCCCCCTTAACTCTATCATTATTGTTGTTGTTTCCATTTACTTAATCACTTATACCATTTACTATTATTACTATTATTTTATTTCATCTGTGCCAGGCTATGAGTTGAGGAAGCATTTGAGATAACTCCTGGCTGCTTTTTGTCACCCCAGGCCCTAGAGAGCTAGGATTCTGAGGTTTATGACAGACAGCAATCTATCTCAGGGCATGGAAACAAAATTTGAAGATGGTCATTCAGGTCCATTGTGTGGATCTGAATATCCCTTACTACTGATTATGGTGTTGGCATCTGACTCAGGCCTGAGTTACCCAAAGGAATTCTGTCATTATAATACTGATTAAGTGGATCAATACACCAGACTGATCCTACCTTGCACTGCAGTGTTTGCCCTCTGGATGTAGGAGCATCATATATCAGATATTAGTAGAAAAAATCTGTGTAAAACTGCTTCCAGACACCCACTGGGGAAGCACAGCTCATGTTAAAATCCTTTTGAAAACCAGAAATGCTCCCAACCTGTAAAAGTTTGGAGTAGGGGGATACTCTCATTCTTGTCTCACTGGTCTCCTTTGGACCAGAACAATGACTCCTGAGTGACTAGAAAGGAACATTTTCCATAGGGTTTCTGGCTTGATGGAGAGCAGGGATAACTGAGTATTTCACAGACAACTCCTTCTCTTCCTGCTGCCTCTCAAGGCATGCTGGACCAGAGTGAAGCTCACCCCAGAGGAAGGGGAGGGTGTCATGGCCATTGTGTCCCATTCTGTCAGCCCTGCAGGTGCTCTCACTGCTCACAAGATTAAATTTTGGCTACGTCAAGGTTAAATCTTACTTGATTTAAATTTACTTCCACTGAAAACATTTCCTTGGACTGTTTCTCAACAATAGGTAATGAAAACACTTGACTGTATTTTATTTTTAAATAAGGTGGTTGTCAAAAACATAGAGAAAATGGACTGATTAATGAAAGTGGGTGCTGGGGTTTTTTTCACTTTCGACAGACAGAAAAGCAATTAATTTTCAGTCTGATTCTGTTGTTTTTATTCTTCATGAGAATCCTTATAAAGGCTTCTAGCAAGTTGTGGCCCCAGTTAAATGCATGGCTGGGAAGGAGGCCACTGCAGGAGGACAGCATAGTTCCCTGGGGAGAGTGAGAGAGGAAATGTCAGCTTTTTAAAGCAAAACAGGAATCCTCATTTGTTTCAAATACCTTTCTTAAACAAGTAGGAGGATCCTGTGTAGGAACACAATTAAAAGGAATCTCTCTCTCTCTCTCTCTCAAGAAAGCCAAATCCTGAGGACTTTTACCTCTATGTAGGCAAAACTTCTTCCCCACATTAGCTTGAAACATTTGCCTTAGCAAAGGGTAAGCAGAAGACCTGGCAGAGTCCTGGGGCTTGGACAGCTCCAACAGCATGCCAGCACCGTGACTCCAGAGCCACGTGTCAGATGCCTGCCATGGAGGGTGGTCCATCCTTGGCTTTATACTTGGAGAGGTTCCCAATATTTCACTTGGGAAGCCCCCAGTGCAGAGGTTTTGCTTGCTTTAATTATGGTGGTGAATAAGGAGTCTGAATATATTCTGAGCACAGGTGGTTTTAAAAGGGAAATATTCTTTTCCCTGTTGCTTCAGCCAGATGGATGCTCACACTGCTCAATGGAAGCAACAGAGCACAGAAAGCTGGTCTGCCTCACTGCTCCACAAATCTGCATTGCTGTAACTTCTGCCCTTCTTCAGATAAAAGACAAGCCTTGCTTTCAGTGTGCTTAACCTCACTAACCTTCACTGAGCTGACCTTGCTCATCACCTTGAGCCAGAGGAATCTCCGGGCTCTCCCACGTGATATTTGTGCCTATAAACACCTGGATGAAGTGACCCATGACAAACACAGAACGACAGCAGCCTAGTTTGCTCAGCATTCACCCGTGGCAATGTGCTGCAGCCCTTCCCAAGGAGTAGGTGGTATTTAACAGGCAGCCACCCATGGCTGTGCTGGAAAACCTCAGCAGTGCCAAGCCTGGATGTCTGGGAGCAGAAACAGACAGTGGGGGGTCCCTAAGGACCCTGGCCCCCCTGCATGGACGGCTTGAAAAGCACTAGCTGCTCCCAGCTTTCAATGGCTGGTGACAGGAACAGGGCTCCTGCTCTCAAGACAGGGTCAGCACTATTTTTCTTTTCCAAAGAGCACGAACTGGATGGTGAGTTGTTACAGATTTTCAGGACCAGGAATTAGAGGCATTTTTTTAAATGTGAACACAATGTTATCTCATTACGTGTGCTCTCAGGGCACTGCATCATGAGGAGAGCAATGAAAACATCTCTCCCCTTAGGGCAACACGATTTTCTAACTGGGACAAGAAAAGAGTTGTCCTGGGCCAAAGCCAGGCAGAAGGGATTGCTGGCCAAGGGAGAAGCTTTAGTCCTCTAAAGTCTCTCCAAAATCCTACTGGAAAAGCTGAGTTACACCATTGAGAAGCAAACATCCTCATTTTAAGATGAACTGCAGGCATCAAAGCTGAAGAAAACACAGGCAATGGGCACTGTGAATTGGCACATGGCCCTCCCATTTCACTTTGGCTCAGGCAGAAACAGCTACTGACCTTTTGCCTGCCTTGACCCAAGGTAATACTGCTTTCCTAAGAACCAGAGAGTTTTCTTAAACTTGGCCCAGACTCATGTGTTTCTCACCTCAGGCTCACTTAACCTTTATGTCCTAAGCATTTGGTAAAGAGAAGTGACTCCAGGGTTAGTAACCAGACCTGAAACTTGGGAACTTCTGCAGAACATGAGTCAAAAACATAACAAAAGCTTCAGCCTGTCCACTGGAAGACTCCCATGTAGACCTAAGGCTGCATTGTGGAAACACACTAAATCAAATCTTGCTTATGCTAAAGCCACGATTCAGATCAATGACCTGTGCTGCTCTGAAAAAAAAAGAATATATTTTTTACCTTTAGATAAAAAATTAGACAGGAATATATATTTTCCTATCTGTGGAAAGCATCCTATTGTTTATTTTAGTTGGCAGACTCACTGCCCAAAAGGAAATGTGAATATTATCTCTAATGAGTCTTTCCATAATCACAATTTTCTAAGAGACATACCAGTTCTAAGTTTGTGTCAGAAGAACCTCATCTGCAAGCCATGGAATAATCCTCCCAAGACCATTGAAGTATGCAGTCTCACTTCTCCAGAGACAATGTGATAATGTCTTGAGAGAGTAGCAATTCCCATTTTAACAACTATATAGATTCTTCCCATGTGTGTACAAACACATCCAAGTCCAGAGTGTGCTTCTGATCTTCTCTAAATCAGTCTAACCCACATTTCTCTTCCCCACTTACCTGTTGATTCTTAGCCATATTTGGGCTGCCCACCATTTAAAATGCAGCCCAGTAGGGATGGCATCCTGACTCATTTCTATGGAGGTGCCTCATCTCTAATAATTTAACCCATGTCTTCCCTCCAAACCATCTACAAGGGGGCCAAAGAGTCTAACTGCCTCCTTCTGGATCTTGGCAGCAGTTGGGTGAATAAAGCCCTGATCAAATGTCCCTTTGATTTTCAGGCTTTACAGAACCACCATTCCTTTTAAGTCTGTTTCCAGGTATGACTGAGACATGGACCACGAGGCAGGTGAGGTGAACAAGCAAGAACAAAGTCTGCAAACTGATCCTACTGCTTTGGCTTCATGTTCAGTAAGATCTTTGCCAACCATCTTTGTGCCTGGCCTTTGCACAGAAAGGCTGTGTTGAGCTAATTGGTTCATCTGGTGTAGGTTTGATCACTCTGTGCCACTTTTCTCCATTTCTGAAGTGTGTATGTGCTAAAAAAAAATAAAATACAAGAAATGTTTGGGGGATACTCAGAAACTTGCAAGTCCTATATAGCCCCCTGTGGAGAATAATGGAAAAAACATGGCAACACTGTTAATGATAAAGGTGTGCAGCTGAGTAGTGCAAGATTTTAAGTGACCACTGAAACAGAAACCTCAGACATGGAGTACATACTGAGCACATCTTACACTGGTTTGTTTACCCCATCATGCAAAGATCCCATCGATATATTGAGAAACCAAGAGCATTTGAACCTTTGCAGGATGTCCTTCAGAAGGACTTAGAAAACACTGCTCAAGGGCATTCTGCTTAAGTTTACCCTCAGGGAGCAATTAATTCCTAAGTCCTGGCATTGACTGCAAACTCAGGAGATACTTTCCAGTTGCAGGATCCAGAGGTCCCTTCAAGACCACAAATGTTTCTCATCCCTCTGGACAAAGCCCTCCATGACACTAGGTCCCAGTTGTGTGTTCAGCTGCATTTCCATCCTCTTCCAATCTACTGTTAGCTTCCTTGAAGAGGACTGTGGTTGGTCTAATCCATTTTCCTACAGTTCCCACCACTTCTCCACCTTGGGAAACTGGATTTGTGTCCGGGTCATCACTCAGAAAACACTGAGCCAGCCTCAGACCAAAGAAGAAAGGCACATTTCCTATGGAATTTTGTGATTTAAACTTTCAAGGAAGAAGTTATTCAATTGAAAACTGGAAACCCAAAGCCAGGGTCTCCACAGGGATGGGATCACAGGTAAAAGGGCTGCACAGTACTTCTTCAATGGCCTAAGTGTTTGAGACCTGCACTTGCAAACATTGCACTGGCATATATGACTATGCACATCAGTGCAGCAGTGAATTTCTTGTGAGTTGTAAGCCTAAAAAATGAGCAAGTCAAAACTGAAGGTTTGTGGAGGTTGACAGATCTTTCAGTCAGCCAAGGACAAGACTCAAGCAAACCTGATCCAATGCCTTTCACTTGGAGAGCGTGGGGTAACCTTAGACTCTGGTAGAGATAAGAGATATAAGAGACCCTTTCAAGGTCCCAAGGATGTGTGCAACTCCATCTCCAAGCACAGACTTGTTTCTCTGCTGTAAGAAAGAATGCTGCAATATGAATACAAATGCTACTAAGTTAAATGCCAGACCTGCTAAGAGGGGAAGAGTGATATATTTTAAAATAAAATGAATGTCACTCTCTCACACTGTCATAGCCACAGAACCCTAAGCACAGAGAAGTGTGTATCCCCCTGATCCAGCCAGGATTTCTCATGCTGGTGCAAAGGACCAGGAACACCAGCTACCCAGCCCTCACCAAGCCTCCTGAGGGACACCATTCAGGTTCATGTATGCTACTTTTTACTCATCAGGAGCTGACAAAAATGAGTCTTTCCATCCTGCCACACCTTTCTGTGAGCCATCAGGCTTTAGATTCCTGAGCCTCTCCTGATCTGGGTGTTCTGAGAAGCTGCCCCTAAATGCATTTAAACCTGCTAGCCTATGTGCCAACAATAACTGCCATCCCTCCTGACAGTTACTCTTTTTGGAGCTTTGCATACTGATATCGCCAGTGTTTCTCCTTTCATACCAATCTTCCCATTTCTTTCACAACCTTCTC
This sequence comes from Ceyx melanurus, assembly GCA_024611195.1. NCBI lineage: Eukaryota > Metazoa > Chordata > Aves > Coraciiformes > Alcedinidae > Ceyx > Ceyx melanurus. The sequence continues at coordinate 38,653 of JANHGL010003295.1, read as the reverse complement.
TACAGCCACAGGGGCTCCACATGTGACTGTTCAGTCACACCTTTCAGGTAAGCTCCACGATGCTAAGGAGACAGACCCCAGCTCTCACCCAACCCACAAAAAGGGTTCAAAGGGCTCAGATCACAAGAAAAGTGTACTCCAGCCCAGTCCTCCAGAAGGTCTTCTGAATTCAGTTCTTCCTGAGCACAAGGTGGGTGCTTTGGATAAGATTCATCTGCTCAGACGTGGATGCTTAAAATTAAATACCTTCTTCTGATCTTGCTCCCTAGCCAATGGACATATCCCATTCTGGGAGCATTACTTCACTTTCTGATGGAGATGGATAAAATGGATTAGCTGGAGTGTGCCCATGGAGTGGCTATTTCTTATCTGTCTAGGGAGAAAAGGACAGTGAGCTCAGACTTGAGATGTTTAATCTGTAGACCTCTGAGGTTAGGTGAGCTGAATCCTATCCCTTCAGCCCACAGAACAGCAAGCTACATGGGTGGGAAATACATGGGTGGGGAGGCTTTCCATTCACAACACAATTCCAAACTCTTCCTCAGCTGTGTATTGCACGTGTAGTTTGAGGTTCCTCATGCTTCCTACAAACTTCCTAAAAGTGTGAGCAACTTAAGAGGTTTCCAAGGATTTTTCATCTGCAGTCTTCTCCCTGATGTTTTCATCTCACAAGTATCCATCATCTCCTTCTAAGCTTCTCTGCACAAGGCTCTTGGGCTAATCTGCCATCCCCCTCTAGCACAGCAGAATTGGAGTCTTTTGAACTTTTACCCTATTGATCTAATTTGGATCCAGGATGGTCAGGAAATGCTTTGTGGTCTAGGGTGCATTGAGGCATGGGAAGAAAATGTTCTTCAAATCGTGCTGTGCAGGACAGGCTTTTATGTGGTTGCCCATAACAGCAGAGGACTGGAGGGACTGACCAAGGCAGCCACTTCCCTGCTGCTGTTGCTAAGTGCACCAGTAGGACAGGTCAGTAGCTTGATAGCCTCCAGTTTACCTGCCCTTTTGATGTGAGACTACCTTCTGGTTGTAGCTTTGATTCTTAAAGGACAAGTGTGGGAGATCTGATGTTCCTCCTGGCCTCCTTTGAGCCTGGGAGAGTTTTATTGCCAAGCAAGAACTGATGGCGAGCAGAGTAAATGTACACCCAGGGTCCAAGGGAGCACTGAATGCCAGGCAGTGTGCCAGTGGTAGCCAGTAAGTTTGAGGACTCAGGAAGGATTTTGTTTGCAAGTGTTAGAGAAGAACTTGATGACTCCAGACATCTCTGGTGCATGTGTGCACAATGGTTACCTCAGTAACAGGTGTTAAAAAGTCCCAGCTTGCTCAGGAATAGGCTTTGCTGACCTCCCTCTCCCATAAAATACTATTCTCATCATAAAGAACCCCCTTGTCATGCACTGGGGTCACATCAAGCACCCAAACAGGGCCATCCTTTGGAAGGAAGGATTATTTGCAGCAAAAAAAAAAAAAAAAAAAGGAAACTCTGAATAGACATTTGCAAGGTTTTGCTGAATTGTTTATGCCTGCTGGTTTCCACAGTCCTCCTGGCATGGTGGTGTCCACATAAACAAGGGTAAAGTGGTAGTTTGATTAATGACAGCAGTCTAACACTTGGTAAAGGTGAGGTCTTTGCTCTTTCCTCAGATGAAAAACAACATTGCTTTGTATCTCTTCAGCAGTTGGAGGGGCTGCATCCTCAGAACTAGATGAGACCAGTGACTTGGTGAGGGGAAAGGAACAGAGAGAAAAAAGTACATATGGTTTGACAGAGAGATGCTGTCTTTAAGATGCAAGGAAAAGGAAGAGCAGGATGCATCATGTGGTTAGTGGTCAACAGCAAGTATAATCTCAGTGACAGACATAACAACATGGCCTAAAAGATCACTGGAGCAGTCTCTTCTACCTGGAGAAGAGACCATTCTTGTTTTCCAGTTGCAACCTGAAAAGATTTTTTTTCCATATTAGAAGCCTTAATAAACCTCACTATGCAGGGCTGTTTTCTTGCCTTGATTCCATTGGCATTCACCTGAGGCCAGTTGCTATACACCACCCACCTATTTGCCATGGTTCCTCTAGAGCTCCACCCCAGACATTTCTAGAGGGAAGGCTTCCCACTTTCCAGATGATGTCCCACAGTCTGGTCTGCACTGCCGTGCCCCTGTTATGGTGCCACCACGGGTAGAGTGTTAACCCCACACATTTACAGGTGGAGCTCTGGGTACACGTGCAGACAGGCTTTCTGTAGAGTCATAGAATCATCAAGGTTGGAAAAGACCTTTCAGATCACCAAGTCCAACCATTAACCTTACTCTACAAAGCCTGCCACTAAGGCACGTCCTCAGACATGCCATCTATGTGCTTTTAGACACATCCAGGGATGGTAACTCAACCACCTCCCTGGGCAGCCTGTTCCAATACTGGACAACCCTTTCAGTGAAAAAAAAAAAATTCCTAATGTCTAGTTAGGACATTTTTTCATCTTTGGCCTGACAGAGGTGCTCTGGGGACCTGCAGAGGCATTACAAAGAGTGTTTGGAGAAACTGGGACTGGGCAGGGCTCTGCACAAGGGCAAATACATGGCTAAAGCTAGCCTTGCCTCCTGGAACTGGCAGTGTTTCATGAGTGTTCTGCTGCATAGGCACTAAGCAGTCATGACTGGCCAGATTCTGAGTCCTTTGGGGACAAGTGTAAGGCAGGACCATGGCTTTTCCCTGGAGATGCAACCCTGGATGCCACCAGTGCAGAGTGGAAATGTATTGCCTACCTGTATATGTACATTCATGCTATCTCTGTTAATTCTTTGACATTGAAGCTGCATGTGTACAACAGTTCAGTGCCTTCCATTATGCACACCAGATGTGTCTTTTCATTCCTTGCCATACTCCCTTCCCAGCTCAGAAGGGAAGACTCTAATCTTTGGGAAGCACTGTTGCCAAATTCATCCTGCAGTGCAGTTGCCCCTGGGATGCAACACCAGCTGAGCACGAGCGAGCTGCTGGAGGGCAGCTGAGAGCTGGCTGTGAAAGGTAATGCAAAGGCAGGCTTAGAGCTGGAGTCAGAAGGGCTTAGCCAGTTTGGATGCAGGGCAGTCCCAGGGAATGGTGAGTTGATCAAAAAGCAGTGGCCCTTTAGGGGGAAGAGAGCGGCCAGAAGAAAGGTTCAAAGGGAATCCAGTAAAAAACCACAGGGGTGCTCTGGAGCAGGGAAGGTTAGTGCTTTGCTGTGAACATAGCACATAATAATTAAAAAAAGAGCTACTGTTGTCCCCTATCTTCATGCTCTTTCTGCAGCAGCCCAGCTAATGCCCCAGAGATGCCCCTGGTAGCATCACAGAACCCTCACCTACAAATCCAGACCAAAATCAGGCTCATGGTCTTTCCCTTGGAGGTGGGTAGGGGGTTTCCACCTATTCACAACTTCATCTTCTTCCTTGAGGTCTCTTCTCCATCATGGTGTGGATAGTTTGGGGTTTTCCCAGGGACTCTCTGATTTGCTAGCAACAGGGATTTTCTGCAGGAGCTTTTCTCCTCATTGGGATATATCTGAAGTTTTGTCCTCCCCATGTGAGCAGCTGCTGGTAAAAAGCTGACAATAATGGCACTAACAACTTCCACACTTTTTCCAAGGGCACAAACACATCATCTTCAAAACACCATGAAAACCATCCTCCAAGCAGAGATGTGCCTGGTTTGCATTGGCACCTAAAACACCTGTCAATATTGCTGGCTGGCATTGGTGCTAGTGCCCCAGTAGCACTAATGAGGCTAATGAAGGAACAGCAACTTGATTGGTCTTTTTCCTTGATATTCTCCTGGGTGCTGGTAACCAAATAGCTGCTCCCCATCTCTGATACCTTCCTGAACACTGGGTGCCCTTGCCAAGAGCTAAGTCACAGACTGCCCCTGGAAAAGAAAACACAGGTGCCAGAAACCCCCTTCATGCCCATGTTCATGGAACTCTTCTGCCCCTTCACTGGCTTCATAAATCTTGTGACACGCTTTGGTCCCCACTGTCTAGAGGCTCAATAATTCCCTTTCTCCCCTCTCGACCGTGGTTTAAAGCATCCAGGTTTAAAGCATCTCCATGTAAAAGTTAATTCAGCACCTGTATCTTGGACATCTACAGAGCACTTCTTCATATAAACATTTGTGCCTATTTTTCTTTTGTGCTTATTTTTCATTTGTGCCTATTTTTCATGCTTTCATGTGCCTATTTTTCATGATTAACTGTATCACACCCATCTTTCTTCCCCTCTATATTATCCAGACTTTCGTCTTCTTTTTTCTTAAGATTTATCAGAGAAGTGAAACTTATCAGATTTTTTGCTGCTGTTGCAGTCTCTTAATGCTGCTCATTACTAGCAGACAACTTGTATTGCCCAAGTGCTGAGTGCACTTGTGAACCCATGGAAGGGCTGTGGCACAGGCATTGCACAGAAAAATTTTGGCAGATAGTCTGACAAATCTTGCTGCTACCACCTCTGGCCCCCAGTGCACAGTCCAGAGGCAAGAGCTGCAGACCAGAGGGTACATCAATGGAAGGGAGTAATGTCTAACCCACCATGAAAACCATGGTCAAGGCTCATGTCCCAGAGTCCTCAATGACTCACCGATTGTCTTTGCTGCCCAAAACCTCCTCTTATTTTTTCCAGCTCTGCTAGCAGGTATAATGAAAAATACTCCCTCTGGCCACAACCCTTTGACCTGTCTGTGTCCTGAGACATTGCAGCTACAGCAAAATATGCTGGAGACCTCAGTGTCTGGTTCTCTTCCAAGGTAAAGCGTGCACTTCAGATGCTTGAGAAACATGAGTTCACAGCTGATTTATTGGGGGACTTTATTCCGCAGTGCAAACACATGGTAAATAACTCCTCTGTGCCCTGAGTGCCATGAGGGTCACAGAGAGAGAGGTTTTCACTCACCATAGTGGCTGCTCACCTCAGTCTCTCACCAAAGCATCCTTGCATATAAATCCCTCCTGCAGTGGCTTCCAATGAAAGGCCCATGCAGATGAAATGACAGTTGGACATGGATATGTGTTTTTCCTTCCATTTATACACATCTTGCTCCTAAATTTACAGGTAAAATTCTGTCAGACTCAGCATTCTTGTTTGGTTTTGTTTGGGTTTTGGTTTTTTTTAGTATTTTGGTTTTATTTTATTTTGTTTGTTTGTTTGTTTGCTTGTTTAATCTCTCAAATGAATGCATTTTCAGCTGCTTGGTTAACGACTGTCCTGGTTTGGGTGAAAACCAAGTAAATTCTGTTCAGTGATTTTACTTTTCAGCTTAAGTTTCTAACTAACTG
>JANHGL010003295.1:18797-29092 GCA_024611195.1 Ceyx melanurus | reverse complement strand
CCAGGCCCGGCCCTCCCCCCCTCCCTCCCTCCCTCCCTCCCTCCCCCCCTCCCTCCCTGCTGTCCTTCTGCCAGAAGCCAGGGGACAATAGTCCCAAACGAATGGATAAAGCCGGGACAAGAGAGAGCAAAGTGGCACCTTCTGACTGCCAGAACCCTCGAAGAGAGGGCTGGGGGCTCTGTGACTTCTCCCAGAAAGGACAAGGAGGATCCTTCTTTATCACCCTGCCAAGAGGAGTGCTAAGAGGAGAGCCAAGATGCTCAGGAACACCTTCCCAGCTGACGATCTGCAGGTCAGATCCTCCCAACTTTTTATTGGAAGAAACAAGACCCTGTCAGAGGGGATGTACCCTTCCCAAGCAGTGCAATGCTGATGGAGGGGGGAGATACAGCATCAGGAGCTGCTGGGACCCCACACTGCTGCCACCACCACGGGGCTATTGAGGCCTGTGGGAGAATTGCCCAAAGGAGGATGCATTCCCCTGGACCACTGTCTCATGCATACCCCTCAGGACCCTTTAACAGTTTATCTTTGGGGGAAGCTAAAGTAATTTCTGCTTTGCTATAGGCAAACAAGGTAGTTAGCACTGAGTGGAAAAGGACAGCAGGCAGCAAAACCACAGTGCAATAAGGATGAACCATCATCCTGAAGAGAAGCCCCTGGTTACAGGCCACCCTCCACCAATCTCTCTGGATGCTGGAAGGTGCTGTCAGCACCTTGTGGGCAGGGTCCTCTGCTGCCTTTTTATGTGTGATAAAATGATCAGCTGAGTTGCTAACCAAAAAACTTCCAAGATATTGTGTTAATCCTTGAAGACTGCTAGCAATACCTTATTAACAGGTGAATTTACATAGAAAGCTGTGGTGAAGACATTCTTGAAACCATGAGTATAAACTATGAATGACAAGATTTTCTTTAAATGAAAATTAATCTCAGCAAAGGGAAATTGATTTTTGCAGAGTCAAGTGGAGGAGCAGTATCCCAGAGCAATGTGTCTAAGAAGAATTTGGGGTGAAAACTGTGAAATATTTTGAGTGACACGTAGACACTGGTAAGCAGGCAGGTGTTATTGCCCATGCTCAAGCTCTTTTGCAGGCAAACCAACCCCTCAGGGCCAGGGAAAATCTGGGCAAGGGGATGAGCAGGTGATGCCCTCAGTGACACATTCCTCCTCCTACACAAAACACCACCAGCCACCCAAAGTGCCTTGCACAGAGACTTTTAGCAACTGCTCATGTTTTTAATTAGCTGATGGATTGCACAGGGCTTTAAAATCAGTCCTCCTCAGAACAACAAGATAGTCCAGGTCTGGTGTCCCCAGGATATGCCCCAAAATTGAGGGGCTGCATGGGTCTTTTGGCAGAAGAGCCTCTGCAAGACCTGCTGCCCCTGTGTATGGATCCACACTGGATCCAAAACTGACCTAATTGTCTGTCACCAAAAATATCACTTTTTTCCATCCAGACAGAAAAGGGGCCCAAAAATGATTCAAATGCCATTTCACGGGACAGATAGGCACAGGCTGGTTGGTTGGATGACTGCAAGTAGACCTGCACACAGATTGTGCTCATGTCCCTATTTCTACATCTCTGAGAGGTTTGAATAGGGGCTAAATGTTTGGGGCTGGGTTTTGGGGTTTTTTTCTTCCCAGATTTGCTGAGTTAGTGTAAGGAAAGAGAGACATGTCAGCACATGCAGGGAAGCAACAAACTCTCAGCAGGAGATGCCTTGGAAGGGAAAGAGCAGAGACCAGGGAGGGACCTGTTAGCACCAGGCAAAGCAGCAAGGGGCAGTTTCTGTTAAAATGCCTGTTCCTTGCCTGTAGTAACAGCTCCCTCATGGCATTAAATTGCCCCTTCCCCAAACTCGCTCATTCACCCCTTTCTCCTGGAGATGAAAATGCAACAGGCTGCACTTTTTTTGGTAGAAAGCTTTGGGATTGCCCAATAATTAATCTCAGGGGGAAAAAAAAGGGTTTATGGTGTCAGATGCTGAGGGGATTCCTTGCTTTCTGATTACCTAACATTAATCTTGCCCTCTCACCCCTGCTTCTGTAGCACTTCTCCCCTCCTGTAGCTTTGCCTCTCCCTGACTCTCCCCCAGCTGCCCTGTTCCCAGTGGAACTTTGTCAGGTTGATCCCAGCAAAGCTTCAGCACCCTTGGACTCAGGGGGTTCAGGTAGGGGACAGGGTTGGGTCCTGGGGCACACTCACTTTCTCTGGATAAGTGGATATGTCCTTGCTCCTGACTCCCAGCCCTTCAAGATGAGATGTGGTGGAAGAAAGTGCTTGTTAATTTTAAATAGGTCCAGGGCTTCTGTATTTCTGGCACATATTAATATTTAAATACATGCCATGAAAAAAAAAAAAACAAAACAACAAACCCTTTATATATTTTCTCTCTTTTTCACAGCTAATCAGCAGCAAAGGGAAAGAGGTTGTTAGGCTTGTCTTTCTGGCAGAGCAATCACTCTTTCTGCAGTGAGGGCATGGCCCATGGTCTTTTGTCAGAAGGATGCCCTTGTTCTGTTGTCACCCTGCCTTGTTCTGTAGGCATAATCTGAGAGCACCCAGAGACAAACTGATTCAGACAATTTTGTGTCTGTTCTATCTGTGACCTTCTCTACTTAGGAGGCATGGTGGATCTCAGGAGATACACCTTACATTGCAGGTCTTAGATGTGAAGAACTCTACCAAGAGGAAAGGCACTCACTGTCCAAGCAGATTCTACCCATGCTGTTAATTATGGAAATGTGGGGCTATCAGTGATGCCCATACTTTTCCTAAACACTCCAGATTTCCATCTGCATGGAAAGCTTTTTGAGTGAAGCATGAGTGATGAAAACTTGAACACTCATAGTTATGAAGGCTCGGGAGCCACGGATTTCATTCAGGGAGAGATAGGATCTATGCTCTACCCATTCTGCCATCAAAAAGCTTTAAACATTCATTTCAGATTAAATCCTTCACATTGTACCATGCACTGCTGTCTTTACTGACACGATTAAGAAATGGTGTGACTGTTGGACCATTGATGTTTGGTCTTTTTGAGATCCTTTTGTTTTGCTTGCATCATCACAAAATATACTTCCAGTGGTGGGAAGTGCATCCTCCAAGTGGCTTTAGGCACTGTGCTAACCTTTTCAACTCAATGTCTATCAGTATGTTAAGGGTGTAATTGTTGCCAGTGAGGGTGGCAGAGCCTGGCAGGGGCTGCCCAGGGAGGTTGTGGAGTCTCCTGCTCTGGAGACATTCCAGCCCCTCCTGGATCTGTTCCTGGGTGCCTTGGTCTAGGTGCCCCTGCTCTGGCAGGGGGGTTGGACTAGATGATCTTCTAGCTCCCTTCCAACCCCTAAATTCTGTGGATCTGTGAATCTGTGAACTTCAAAAGCCTTAAAAAGGAACAAATGAAACCCCCAAAGCCAATTGCATGTTTCCTATATCTTTTTATTGACCGCCACTGACCACATTCTCAGGTTGAGTGCCAGATACCAGCGGGAGAGGTGGAGCTACCCTAGAATCACAGCGAGAGAGAGGGAGACAGTGTGTAACGCACAGGCTGGGGAGAGCTGGCTGGGGATCTGAAGCCTCTGCACAGTGGTGAGCTCCCCTCTCTCCCACGAGGGCCTACTAAGACAGTGGAAAGATGTTCTTGTCCTTCTGTCAGTTGTCCCTGAGGGACGTGACAGGGTAGTGGTTTGAGCAGATACACTTCAACATTTTGCTGGAAAAAAAAAATACACGGTGCAACCCCTGAAGGCAAGATATCATTTCTCCTGCAGTTGCAAGGAACTCGTGGCACGCTCAGCGCACGTACGCAGGATCTTGGGCGTGAGGCTTGACTCTCTTGTTTTTTTTAAGAGTAACCCAATTTAACTCTGAGTGGGGTAGAGCAAGTGCCCAGGCATTTCCCCTGCTCCAAGCCTTGCCTCAAACTTCGGTGCACCAGGAGCCAGTGTTACCTGTGCACTCCCTCCTACCTGATGGTGGTTAAAGGACGACAGCACCACACGAAGACCCTTTCAGCCAGTACAACAAGGTAGCAGCACACACCATCCATGCCATCCCCACAGCACAGCTCACAGGGTGAAGCTTCAAAACCCACCAGCCACTCACCCAGCCCCTCGTCCCTTTCAAGGGAAAGGGAAAAAAAAAAAGGAAACGAAAGGAGGTGGGGGGAGGAACCAACAAAAGAAACCCCTCTAGATATTCACTGATATCTATGCAATGGCTCTGGGAATGAGAGCTGCAGACGGTGGCAGCCTGCATACCGCAGCAGCGGGCGGGCTTAGGAGGAAGGTGCAGAGGTGGGCTTCTCCTCCCGAGACACGGGGATGGGCCTCTCACTGTGGCCGGCGTCCATGTTGGAGGGGACCTTGGGGCCCGAGAAGGTCAGCATGCCATCGTTGGACAGGGAGCAGGTGATGGCGGCCTGGTCCACGTTGGCGGGCAGGCGGTACCGGCGGTGAAATTCGCGGGAGATGTAGCCGTGGTCGTCCTGAGAGGCAGTGGGGAAAGGGGGGAAGGGCCATCAGAAACCCCCTGGCTCCGGGCTGTGTGCTCCCCACCCAACCCCCAGGCTCTGTCAGAGCAGGGTCCGTGTTTGCCTTGCTTTATCATCACGCTGTACTGCCAACGTTGGCTGAACACATCTCTGCTTTTTATTCTATTTTACAGCTTTGGAGGGGCAGGTGCCCCCCCTGTGATGTCCCTGAAGCTGCAAGAGCTGAGCAGAGCAGTAGGGGGTGATTTTGGCCATATTATAGGTTGGGATCTGATTTGGATAGGGGCCCTGCTGTGGCCTCTGATTTCAAAGGATGCTTGGAGAGAAACTCTGGGGTTCTGTGAAGGCAAAAGCAATGTGTGTGTGTGCGCCCATGTATGTCCTTATCAGGCAGCAACACTGTGTCAGCCAAAGTGCACAATAATGTCCCTCCCCACCTCTTTTTTTGGTGGGGTGGGGGAAAGAAAGAGAAATGTGATTTTTTTTTTTTTTTTTAAATCAGCCATGAAAATGGCTGATGCCTTCCTCTGGAAAAAAAACCACAAACTAGATTAAAAAATGCATACTGTTTCCAGGCTAGAGCTTTGTCTGGCCAAAAAAGTGTATGAGAGAATTAAACCCCTGCTGGTATAACTCACTTTTCGACCCCCACAGATATTTCCATGACATCCATGTTAAAAGTTTCCAAGCCTGAGGCACTTGGTTGTTTTTCTTTTGTTTTGTTTGCTCTTGCTTTTCTCTCCTAGATCAGCATATGAAAACTCTGTTTTCACTAATGATTCTGGCTTATGAAAACTCAGCCATGCTTCAGCAGTGCCAGCTGATGTTCTTTGTCTGGTCCAGTGTTATTTGTGAACCATGGACATTGTCATCTGACGGTTATGGAAGGTGATGATTGAAAATAAACAAAAGAGAAGTGGATTAGCTTGTTATTGTTAGGTATCAGGTCTTTGAGAACAAGCCATGTCAATAATCACAATTGATAAATAACTCCTTCTTCTGAGTTTGTTTTTTTTTCCTTCAGCTGAGGACTGTTGGAAAGAAAGAAAATGGAGCTTGACTCCCCAATTGCTCCACCATCATGGTAAGTTGCACTTACCTGTCTTTCACTGTGCTTGCCATGGATTTCCACAAAGTCATCGATTATCTTCACACTCAGGTCTTCAGGAGAGAAGTGTTTTACATCCAGCATGATTGTAAACTTGTCCCGGTCAGACCTCACCTGAAACAAATATGTTAGGCAGTAAGACCCAAGCTCTAAACACAGAGACAGCACCAGTGTCATGGGAGCTTAAAAACCAGGGAAGGTGTAGGCTGGCAGCAACACAGTTTCTCCTGTGACTATGGGCCTCAGCAGGGACCTTCTTCCCATTGTGGGGACCCAGGAACACTAGAAGACCACAGTAGGTGTGTGCACCATGGATCTGGGGAGAGACATCACTTCATGTCAATTTCCTTGTGCCAGGGACCCTTTTGCACTCAGTGATCTACCTGCCAGATGCACTGAGCATTCATCCTCAGCAGCAAGCGGTGATGGAAACCAATTTAATATTCTCTGATAGCACATGTTGAGTCCTTTCAGCAATTTATGGTTTATTTGTGGTCTTAGCTCTGGGAGGAAACCAGTTAGAGAGCTAGAGAAGCACCAGTCCCAGAGCTTCAGACCACAGCCCCCACAGCTACACACTCCTCCTACACACTGCCGTTGGAAAATTGCTCCTGGGTCTTCCAGAGTGGGCTTGGAAAAAAGACCGAGCTCCTGAGGCAGAGGAGGGTGCCAGAGGATGATCCCACTTGCTGGGGTCCTCTTCCATGCCAAACTGCCCTCATGGGCATTTACTCTGGAAACAACCCAGCTCTTCCCTCCCCACACAGCCAGCAGACACAAGGGCAGAAAAAGCAGCTTTTTACATGTCAGAAACAACCATCAGGAGCCAAAATGGCTTCTGTTTCTCAAAGGGAATCCTTCCTCCTTTCCTTTCTCAGAGGGAATCTTCCCTCAAAGGGAAGCCTTCTCCCCAGCATGCCCAAGAAGAAGTAGGTGGGCTGTGCTGGACGGTGGGCTGGAGGGCCCCCTCCACTCACACCATAGCGGGGGGCTACAGCTACCGGCCTCTGCCAACAAGCCACGGGTGGGAAGGAGCAGATGCAGGAGTAAGGAAGGAGAGGAAGAAGAAGAAGCCCAAAAGGGCCCTTACCTCTGAAATGCCCGACTCCAGCACACTGCGGAAGAGGGATTGCCTGTAGTAGGGGCTGATAGTGGAAGAGAACAAAGGCAGGAGATCATACTCGAGAAGACCCTCTCCAAAAAACTGGTCAAATAAACGGCTTGGAATGAGGGGTCCCAGAGCACGCTTGAACCAGGGGTGCTGGATGGTAATGTCCATGGTTGCTGCTGCTGCGACCTGTGGCTGCGAGGGGAGAGCGGTGGGGGCAGTGCAGTCGCTGAGGAGACAGCGATGCCTTGGCTGGACTGAGCAGTGCAGCCCCAGGGAAGCTGCCCCTATATATACCAGTCTCGCAGAATGAAGGCATTAGTGGGATTTCTCTGGAAAGACATGATCTCATGACAGAGGCAACGTGGTCAGCAGAAATGCGGAGACTGACCTGGAAATGACAGTCTGGTTGGAATCGGCGCCAGATCTCCCAAAGAGACGATGCCAGGCAGCAGGCTGGGAGACACGAGGTGCCCAGGGGTACTGGCAGGTTGTCCATTGGATCAAACAGAAAAAAACAGGACACACCAGTGGGTGTCTCAAGGACACTTGTGAAGGAGGCCTGTTCCAGCTCTTTGCAACTCACCCTTGGATTCTCCCTCATTTGCTTCTGTTTCGGCCCTTTCTTGAAACTGTGACACAAAGTCTCTAACAAATAAATGAAACATCTTTCTTCCAGGCAAGGAAGAAGGGTCTGATTCAGATTGAAGAAAGGGAATCTGTTTTTGATGACATGCTATAGGGTGTCTCCACCACTTGAGCGAGGCCTGACACCCCTGGCAGAGGGATCCTGGCAGGGCTGGCAGAGAAGCAGGACTAATGCATGACACAGAGCATGAACACGGGTTTGACAAAGCAGAAACATTTAACAAACAAATGCTTTGCCAAAAAAAAGAGAGAAGGAGAAATAAATTTGGTCAGTGACTGTGGCAGAACTCCCAAAGCTCCTCTTGAGAGTGTCCATGGTTTGATTCAGGAGTGTTATGGGAGATGCATTTACCTCCCAGTGTCACAACACAGATGCTGCTTAACATTTCTTCTTCTAACAGACATTTCTTCTGTCTGCTTTGCATTTCTGCTTTACTTAAAGCTTCCGTCAAGGGGTTGTCAGCCATTGTGGACGGACTGGGGAAGGGGCATGTGGACAGACCACTGTGGGAGCAGCTGTATCTGCCAGAAAGCTGAGGCATGTGGATGGTAAAAGGGCAGAGGGGCAGTCCAGCTCCATAGCAGCTCAGCACGAGACCATGGCAACAGCCAAAACCCCATTTCCAGTAAAGCCAGTCATGCAGGGACTACATCCTACTGACCTTCTGGACAGCAGAAGCATCTGCATCAGGAATCTTGTGCATCCCAGCACCTTTTGCAGTCACTGAGAGTAAGGAACAGAGAGGAGAGGGCACATCTAAAGAAACTTAAGAGCTGATGCTCTAATGGTGCTGGGGACTAAAGAAACCAAGAGTGGCTGAGATCCTGGCATCAGTGCTTCAGAGAAATGGGATAGAGCCAGGGCAGAGGTGCTAAATTCAGAAAAGCACTGAGGTGAAGTGACACAGCTGTGCATCACCCAGCATCTAGGTGCCATGTGGTCTTAGAAAGTCCTTGTCCTCTCCTACACATGACCATTCCCACACAGTGCATGGAAGCAGACAAGGAAAAGTGAGAACCAGATGATCTAATTATATATAATTCATTTTCTTCATTGAAAGCAAGTTGAGGAAAACACCCAAAAAGGCAGTAGAGGCTGCTAAAAAGACAGATAAATGTTCAAGTTAAACCCCACCTAGCTCCAGCAAGAAAAGACCCTGTGGTCTGTCCATGGCTCTCAGGCTTTTCTAAAATTAGCCAAAAGAAGATTAATCCCTCTTCAAGACATGGAGGTAAAACCCACAGCAGACAGGCCTAACACCCCATTCAGTCCCACTGTCCCAAATTTCCAAATCTGTCATTTTACTTGAGAAAGCAAATGAGAGTCATCAATTGCTGTCAAGATTTTTCCTCAAGAGCTGTGCGAGACTTCCCCAGGAAAGAAAATGCCTCCTCAGCCACCCAATACCAAAGACTTCTAACCTTTATTTAACCAAATGGCAGCAGTGACTTGAGATATGCAGAATGAAAGGATAGACATTGAAACAGGTTCAAATCTCAAGTCACTCACTGGAGCACAGAAAGAGAAGTGTTATTTTAGTAGAGGCTGGTAGAGGAGCAGGTGGGAACTGTGCCCTGACACAGAACATGAGACAGATCTGGGGGTCTGGCCCTTGCAGTATGGTGGGAATATTCCTCTGTGTGTTCCAAAGCAGGGGTTATACCAGGAGCATAAGGAACAACACACACAATGGCAGGCTTCTCTCTGGGCATCTTTCTGTCCTTAAGAAACTGCCAAACCTTTGAGCTCTGACTGCCAGTGTGTTCCCCATGTGACAATGGAGGTGGATTACTGGGGTGGGAAGGAAAAAAGGAGCCCAGGGGGCTGTACATCTGTCAGGAACATCAACCAACAGCACCTCAGTGCTCTTAGGGAACACTGCAGCCACTTGCCTGCATACCACAACCACAAAATCCATCCTCTACCCACAGCCTCTGAAGCATGCTCAAAGATCAGAGACTACATATGTTCAACATATGATAGGAGCACCCCACGTGTTCATTGGAATGATGGGAATGGGCTGTTGAGAGAAAAATGACAAATATGTCTTCACCTAAATTTCATGTAAAACTGTGTATATTACCACACATTCAAATACTTGAAAAGTGACACCAACTTTATGGGTTTGCCTTTAGTTTCTTCCAGACCCATATTTTCTTGGCTCCTCCTAGAATTAATCCTATCCATTTTATTTTTGGCAGACATTTTTGTCTTTTAAGAGCAAAATATTTCACTGAAATGTAAGTTTAATTTACAGAAGGTTTGTTTTTTTCTCATACAGACTTGGCATTAACTCTCTGTTAACCCACAGAGAGTGCAACTTTTCAGAGAGTTCTTATAGAGAAAAGGTATGAGTTTCTGTGGTTTTTCTTTCAAATAGACCTGTCTACCCAAAAAAAAATGCCTTCATTTACATGGTCTTCTGTATTTAGAGATAAGGTATCTAGTGACCAGATAAGGGAGTGAATAATCTCTGCCAATATTTAATTATAAAATTGCTTTATCAATTTTTTTACTTTAATCAAATAAAGTTGTCCTTTTGCAGGAACATTTCCTTGAGGTACCAAAAGGGGTTAATGCCATGCACAGAGAGCTAGGGTAATAATGGGATTTCGTTGCAAGTTTTCTTCCTACCAGCTTTGCTGTGGTGGAAAAGACTACGTAATGTGTGTGAGGGAGCTGGTTAGTGGGAAAAAACTGACCATGCTTTTCTTAATCGTACATAGACCTCGCTTTGGAAAGGATGCAAGAATTTGGCAGAAGTCAGTACACAAGAAGTCAAGCAAAAAGGGCAGGCTGGCTAGGGAGCTAGCATTACTTACTGTAAGCTCTCCCTAGAAATGAACACAGAACTTTCTTTCTTTCTTTCTTTCTTTCTTTCTTTCTTTCTTTCTTTCTTTCTTTCTTTCTTTCTTTCTTTCTTTCTT
>JANHGL010003294.1:14572-25341 GCA_024611195.1 Ceyx melanurus | reverse complement strand
TTACTATTATTATTATTATTATTATTTTCATTAAAGCTGTTTTAGTTTTCTTTTCCAACCCATAAGCCTCTCTCCTCCTCAAGGAACGAAGGGGTTAATGGCATCTGTCTGTCATTTGTCTAGTGGCCAGCCTAGCCCTAACCCTTGATAGATTTTTGACAAACCATTAAACCACTTTCAAGTACCTCCAATTTTAACTTATTTCTTGTTGAAATGTTTTCAGAAGTCAAGAAAATCAGTACAAACCCATCAACCCCCTCCCATAATTCAATATTCAGGGTGTGCTGTAGCTCAAATTACTTAGCAGAACCAATTGAAGAGTTTTGCACAAGGCAGATTGGAAGCTACAGAGTTCTCTTTGGTGTGATTTCTAGCTGGCCACTGGTAGCTCCATGCCATTTAATTTAATAATGATATTGAGAAAACCTATTTTATACAGTTAATTTTTACACAAAGGTGGTATTTAGCAGTCACCAACAGCAGCTAAGCAATATTGTGGCTTGACACTATTTTGGTTGTAGCAATGGTGTGGTAGGAAGTGGTTGTTATGTTCCCTTGGTAACAAATAGAGGATAAATGACACAGTCTGAATCACCAGTGAATCATTAACAGAGTTCTGCTTCTCATTTTTGGCTTTTATTTCCAGATTCTAAAATTATGATAGCTTTAGAAAGTTGGATGAAGTTGACCACAGCCTTCACAAATGAAGGTTAGATTGTTATTAGACCTCCTAACACTGTACACCCAGGAACCAAGCATTTCTTTATAAACAAGCAGCATTTATTGTTTCTTTCAGCTAATGTCATTTATAGTTAAAGGCTGTCCAGGTTCTTTGTAGAACAACTGGGAGGATGAGGGTAAAAATATCAACTCTCACTGGCCAGCAGCAGAACTACTAAATTCAGCATCATTCAGAGAGGTCTGGGTCTGGCTCACAAAGTTTTCTAGAGCTCACAGCCTGTAAGCACATGCTGGACTACACACTGTGCTGGAAAATGAACTATAGCAACTTTTAAAGTGAATATTTTTATCAAAATAAAGTGCTAACACATGCTAATTTGAACAACTGGGTCGGATCTCCCTCCAACTGAAGACATGCCATAAGTAAGAAATAGCAGGCTGATAAAAGGAACAATGGAATTATCTACTTAGAGTGTATTTATGTGTGTATACATGTGCCCACATAGGTCCTTTATGTGCATGTATAGTATTATACTATATTTATAATACTATTTATATTATGTGCATATATGTAGTATTAGTGTTGAAATTGTTTTAAAAAGAAGTTGCAAAAGCAATACCAGAGACCAGACTGTCACTTTTGAATGAGTTTAATTAACATAAGTTCAAACATTTACAGTAGAGATACACATAAAGGTTTTCTGCATTGATTCTTCATTCCTGTGGGAGTTCATTCAATAGGACCTGGACCCGAAGACCCAGGTTTCCTGGGATTACAACCAGATAGACCCTTTCAAACAGCTTTATCCTCCACTGGTTTTGTCTGCTCAGTGCTGCATGGCAGACTGCACTCATTGAGTTGGCAGGACCAGAAACAGCCTAGTAAAGCAGAGAAACTTATTCTGCAGGTTTTCCATCTGAACACATCTACGTGTGAATATTCACAGTCATGTTTTACAGTAACTACAGCTGTCTTGGCTGTAGTTTTGTTTTCTGTTATTGATTGCATTGAATTAACAATAGTCATATAATCCATGCAGTGATGGATGTCACATACATTCCAACACTCCTGGGCTTACAGAATAATGGAGTTTAATAAGCAAACTATGCTGATAAAAGAATGTTTTAGGATTATCTAGAGCTATGGCATAGTGACAGTGGAAGAACAATGATTAAATTTAAGCATGTGTTACAGACTGACAACATTATATACTCTGTATGAACACTTTCATTTCTATCAAGAGGGTTTTCCTCTCCTGATATCCAAATATATCTCCTTTTTTCTATTGATTGTGCAGGAAATGAAGGGTTTTTGCTTGTGGACTCTGCTTTCCAGGGTCAAGGTAGATAAATCTATGGCATGGCAGCACTAAAATGAAACTCAGGCTGATTCACAGTGAAGATTTTTGCTGAAGCTTCACAGAGTTAGTGGGAGTGACTGGCACCACCTCTATCATCATGCTGGCAGTCCATCCAAACAAAGTCAAAGAGCATGTGTTTGCCCCAGTCTGTGCCACAGTAAAGTTTCACTGACTCTGAATCAGTGGTGAGGAAAAAAAATCTGTAAATTTTGATGTACAAACCCACACATTCACATTCAGCATTTACGTGTTTTCAAATACAGTAAGTACTTACACTGACATTTAAATGTCACAAGGACGAATTTCTGCTTTTACAGGCTAATCTGATGCATCCCTAAAACAGACATGGTCTTTCCTTTGTGACATTGAGTAATATTTTTTTTTTCACTTTTTGGGACTTCTACTTCCTTAGTTAAGGAGCAAAATAAAAAGTGTACCTTGGGAGTTTGGGAAGTAGAAAAACTTACTCAGAACAGGAACTTCTTGTTTCTTATAGATGCCAGACTCAGACAGAAGATTTTTTCCTACAGCTCCAATTGCACCCAGGTTCTGTCAAATCTTTACTTTCTAAATTGGTGGGGTTTTTTAGATCTAAGATGCATGTCTGCTGTGTGTTTGACTTCCACTGCATTTTATAAAATATTCTTGATACCTGGAACCACCTGAACTCAGAAAAAGTCCCAAAGAGGAAAGCACAGCCCTCATGCCCAGCATCACCACCATGCAATCCAGCACAGAAGAGGCTCCAGGTCTGGAGCCATTGAGATCTACAACGTGCCCTTCCTCTCCATACTTGAATTTATTTTTTTTTTAATTTACTTTAGTCCTTTCTAGTCCATCATGGAAACTAACATGAAAATGCTGCCTTTATTCAGCTCAAATATATAATTATTTTACCACTTCCTCTACGTTGGGTCTTCCCTTTCTATATGCTTGATAAGCTTAACAGGAAACCTCTGTCTCTATTTGTATAGGTGCTAGAAAAAATGCAGGGCTTCATTCTTTACTGGTCCTTAGGCACTACCAAATAGTATAATTTTATTTATTTTTTTTTTAAAGTAAGACTTATACTTTGATGACAGAGAAATTCACCTACAGAAGAGTTCCTTTCTTCTTTCTACTTTTTATTTTCCTCCCAGATCTACATGCAAACAAACTAAGATTGTTTGTCTGAGTCCTTGGAGTTACTTGTTTTCACGGACTGATCTTTAAATCCTAATTTTGAAGTCGTTTTGCTTTCCCCAGATGGAGTCAGGAACACTGCAGTTACACCAGCATGCCAAAATACTGCACAGCAGCAGGTCTTTGTAGCAGAGTTTTTAGCCTATGACATGCATAAAAAAGAAAGCAACCTGGTGTAATTCTGTCTATAATATATTGTACTTGTATTTCATCTTTTTAATGCTTGATGATAGCAGGGGTCAGATGAAGGCTGGTTAAGACTATTTATGTAACCAACTGAAGCAGAGATCATCTGCCTCATCTTAATTTTTTTAACTTTATTTCCTGAAGAAAGATGACAAAGCTGTTTAGCCAACACTTTTTGAAGTCTGCTGAAGTTTTGAAAAGTTGTGAATGTAATAAAATAACCCAGGTGCATGAGAAAACCGTATTTCACATACCTGCCACAGGTACTTATCAGGAAAATAGATAATAAGGATTAGTTTTGGATAGTAAATATAGCCCTTGAAAGACACCACAATACTCCACTGAGCCTTTGGAAATCTTCAGGGCATGCTGGCAGCAGGGGGAGGTGAAAGTGTAAGAAGAGAGGCTGAGGAAGGAGATGTGTCTGGAAGAAGAGCTGAAGGAAAAGGTGATTTTTAAGAAGTCACCTGTACTGTGCAGATGCTGTGTTGCCAGACACACTAAAATTAAAATTTTTGAGAATTTAAAAAAAAAATTAGTTTTGTGTGGACAGAATTGCCTGCACTGACTTCTTGTTTTTGGAGTGAAAGGGCACAAAGGAAAAAAAAATCCAGGGACAGCAGCTGGGTCTGGCCAGGGCCTGCACAGGTCAGTGGGTGCACCCAGAGCTTCACCAGTAGCTTCAGTGAAAGTCTCTGACTGGTTTGCATAGTGAAATGGTTAATTTTAGTTTCTGTTCATTTTCTGACTGGTTTGCAGAGTGAAATGGTAAATTTTAGTCTCTGTTCATTTTCCTTTCATCTACCTGTTCTACCTGTTGAGTTACACCTCAGGTTCCCTTCTGAGAAGGGTTTTTTCTTAAGTTGGAGAGTCTGAGGAGTTGTTGGAGGGGGGGACACTGAGGTAAAGCAATGTCACCTTTTACTGAGAGAGTGTCACTGTGACAATTTAGAAATAACTGGAAATAATTCATTCTTCTTTTTCCTTTCCCTCCTGAGGCACTGTGCACTTGTGTCCCCTCCTTACATTTGTAAAGCTTGTTGTCTTTTGTTATTGGTTCCCATTCTTTGTATCTCCCCTTCAGGGAAGAAACCTTCTCTTCAAGTGATGAGTTGGTCTTAAAATGACAGACACAAAAAGCAGGTGGACTACTTATTTTAGATAAAAGGATCTGTTCTTGAAAGTAATTTGGTTTGTCTGTTTCTGTTGCTCATGTCAGGACTATTTACTTCACCTGCAGGAGTAATCTGATTTCAGTTATTTCTATACTTTGGACTGAATTTCTATCAAAAGATAAAATATCTATGTACTATAACTTGCACCTAAAACTCAATAAAGCAGTGTGTTCAGATTGAAAAACAAACAAAAAAAAAGGAAATGTTTAAAATTTTCTTCCTAAATTAAGAAGAATATGTTTTAAAACAGGTAATGAAAACAAAATCTACTCATAAAACTTCCTCTTAAGGATTAGAATTGACTACTTTATTCTGGAAGATTATAAAGACAAGGTTGTTATCTGGGGGTTCTTATTCCTAAGCAAAATAAAACTTTTTGCTGGTTATTTACCTTCAGTGCAAACATTCTCTTTTAGTCTAGAACACAGACTGTTTCTCATCAGAATAGCTTTAATATCTGACCTGATCAATGAATTGTTCCAAATACTGTTTGTGTCAGTGAGAAACATATTTTTTGTGATTTTTTTCTTTAGTAGTGTGCACAGAACTTCCTCTGTGCACAAAATCTCCTGCTTCTTGTGATTCTGGAGACTCTGCAGACAGCTGCCTTTCATCTTTCTGCTGGGGTTGGGGGAAGATTACTTGAGGGAAAAAAAAAAGCTTCGTAAGAGTGTTTGTGTAATAGAGATGGAATGTGAGACAAAATTTCAGGAAGACTTTTGAAAGAGCAGAGTGGAAAAGTGAAAAGTTATGCCTTCTTTTACATTTATCTTTAAACTTCCTTCCCTCATTTATAAAATTATTTTACTTTATTTAATAAAATGTACTATTTATTAAATATACTGTTGTTACTATTAAACTGCTGATGGAGGAACAGGTCTTAGAGAATAATTAATTTAACTGGAGAAGGAAGGGAACATACAAATCTGTTTTTCCCTTTCTTTTGAAGCAAAGTTAGGAAGTAATGCTCCAGTAAATTAGAGAATTGTGCAAATATGGCATAGGATTTAGATACTCTATGTTGATGCAAACAGGACTAGCCTTCTTATCAGATGTGATTATATAAGGAGTTTCATAATAAAGTAGAGCAGAATCTCCCTGAATTATACCCAAAGATGTGGAAACCTTAATTTTACTTCATTTCAGGGACTGCCATACCTAGAATATATCATTCTTCGACTAAAAGTTTCAAAACATTTCAGAATTTTCAGATCTGCCTCCACTCCTCCCCCCACCCCTCCTACTTTCACCAGTTCAGACCATTTGCTCACAGTGGCTGTCCTGGAGACAGAGAGATACCAATCTCCTCTTTGGATTTCCTGTGGGTAGAAAACTTCTTCATCCAAGCCTTGCTGGAAAATCTGAGAAGTCTGATATGCTCAAGTGTGTGGTTAAGTCTGGTGGAGGTTAAGTGACTAGTACTGGACACTTCAAATTGGAGAAAATTGAGCCTGAGATCCAGTATCTGTGTCCTACTCACAAGGCTGCAGTTGCAGCTTGAATGAGACATCAAGGCAGAGTGGACAGAGTCCTTCTTGGTGCAATGAAGTTAGAACTGAACTGAAAAGTGAAATCACTAAATAGATTATTTTTTTGTTTGTTTGCACTTAAACCAAAACACTTCCCAAATTCTCTTTCTTCAAATCCTTTGTCCTGAAGTTCTTTTAATGCCATTCCCAGAATGTTATTCATGCTTCTTTATTCATTATGAAAGGTGTTAATGACTCAAATAACATTTATTTTTCTCACCATAGCTTGAGAAAATATTGTAGCCAAGGCTCTATCTCTAACACTGATCTCCTACTGACAGGGCTCACTGGGCTTTTTATTTTTATTGGCTTTTGCAATGCAATAATCTGAATACTACTACATTGGAAGTAATCTGCTTTTATGTTTGCTGGATAGGTTATCCCAGTGTCAGGAAGTAAATGGGAATATTCCAGTGTTAGCTTCAGATACATTTTCCTGGTATCATCAAAAGCCTATCTGGAGAACAATCTTGTGTTTGTATAGAGACAGTTAAGTGGAGCAGTTCATATTCTTAGTTATGTTGTGCCCTCTGGCAAGCCTGCCAGGAGAGTGCTGTGCTTGTTTTGTGAAGAGAAACCTCCTCCACATTCCAACTTGAGCATATCTATTGTTTTCAGACATAAACAGATGTGTTCCTTACCTAAGGGAAGCTCTCAGAAATATGGAAGTAAACCAGAAGAATCTGATGTGAAACCACAACAGTATTTGACCTGTCTGCATTCATTAATAATCCAAATTTTAGCCAAAGGCAGAGGTCTGTTGAATTCAGTTTTATTTCTTTGCTTGTTTTCTGCCCTGCAGGATGTAAGCATAATGCAAGATAAAAGTATTAGCTTCATGTTTTTAATTTTAATTAGGCTTTTGTTAAATACATACAAGCTTATTATATCACTCCTAATGATTAAATGCAGGATATTTGTTTAACAAGAGCTAAGAAAAGGAGAGTAAACATATTCTTTGTTCTGCCAAACCACCATGTATTCCACAGGCTAAAATCTCAAAACTTGTGATAAAACCAAAATATAGATCCAGAGCAGGGCTTTTTCTAATCATTATGATAGGGTGGATGAATTTAATTTGCATGCACTTCTGCTTATTACTAACAAAATATATGTATTTGTCAACATTTGTATTTTTTTCTATATCTTTATTTTCTGCAGCATGCTGGCCTGTCTTTTCTAGCATCAAACCAATGTCTGTAGGACGTTCAGACGTGCTAGACTTTAGCTGTCTGTAGGAGGTAAAATGATAACCAGTAAGTGGGTCAGGTTTCATGAAGGCAAGACATGTCAAACTTGTGTAGCTACTGTGTGTTCACCCTCTCCCTTGAGTGCTGTGCCTCTTCCTTCTGTCTCATCACTCATCTGTGCCACAGTTACAACACGGGCTGCATGATGAAATGAAAAGATGCTAATATTGAGTCACTACTAGGAGTCCTGAGAAGAAGCACTGTGTGTTGGAGGAGGAGAGCAGGAGGAGCTTTGCAGCTGAGGAGAAGAAAGGGAGTGATGAACACTCTGCAGGTACAAAGAAAAAGGAGAAATCCTGGAGCACAGCTCTGCCCTGGAGCCTGGGAAAGCAGCACAGCACTGACTGGCCAGTCCAGCATCTCTCCAGCACATCATGCTGTGCTGCTGCTGCCTCTGCTGTCTGTGTCATATTGCAGAGCAGATGCAGCTGGCCCAGATTAGAGACCTCCCTGCAAGGTTACATACATTTGCAGAATTAGCAGCTTGGATGTAACAAACCTTATTTGAAAGAAAAGATGCCCAGAAACTCAGATTTTTCAATTATTATTTTTTAATCCCTGGAGACCAGATGGTCAGAATAGAAGCTGGTTGTGACTCCCCAGTCCTAGAATGATGTGTGCTGTAAGAAGGAAAGAGTAAGAAACTAGAAAATGGTATGGCAAAAAGTAATAGAAGGATTCAAGAAACAAAAATGAACTTTATTTTTAAATCTTGTAAATTTCCAAGCATTCAATTTTAGAATTCAAATGCAAGTAGCATCTTCCATAAAACTCAGTGAGACATCATTTAAAATACTCATTCATAAGTCAACTGCAAAGCCTAATTTTTTCATAGAACAAAAAAGGATTTCCTGTAGAAATTCTGAAGAATTATGATGATAAACTGCTATCTTTGTTCTTTATTTGTTATTTCTGAATGTGCATCATATTAAAAACTTGGTTTTCATGCTACTGCATTGTGATTCATATCTTGTGGTTAAAAACACGGGCTTTTGTTTCCAAAGTTTCTGCTGTGAGAAAGCATCTGCTGAAATGTAGATAGTTTGTGGTGTGTGGATGAAATATGTATTTTTTATAATTTCCTCCCCTAAGAACAGACTCATCACAAGTCCTGTGACTATTCACACGGCTACAGTCAAGTTGGCTCATCACCCACCAGCTGTAAAAAATATTTTCTATTTAGAGATAAATGTTTTGTGTGATATTGGCACATTATGTTTGGCATAATTTCCAAGGTTAGATGTATACATTGCTCTTGTTGCAGGACGCACTCTTTCTAGCTCTTAAAATTATAGAATAAAAATTATTATTCCATAAAATACAATCGTTTCTATTATACACAAAGTCTCCTTACTGTACCAAGAATTACTTGGTCAACTGTAAATCCAGTTTTAAGTCTAAAGAGTTTTTCTTAGTTGCAGTTTATCATGGGAACTGTCTAACATAGAATCCCAGAATCACAGGTATCAGGGGTTGGAAGGGAGCTAGAAGATCATCTAGTCCAACCCCCCTGCCACAGCAGGGGCACCTAGACCAAGTCACCCAGGAACAGATCACAATGTGAATATTCATTGATGGGAGCTACCTGTTGCTGGTGATATCTCCCAAGATGCCAAATATCTTCCAAGCTTCCCTACTTCATATAATATATAAAATACAATTGAAAAGAAAGTTTTCCCCAAGATTATGTTAATTTTTTTCAACACAGAAAAAAAAGCTGCACTTCTTTCACAAGAAAACAGACAGTGTGGCCCAAAGTAGCCTTTTACTTGTATTTAAATCAGTTTGTTTTAAAACAGTATTACACATAGATGTGACACATATTATGCTCATTTGTCCCCAGGAAAGCTTGAACTAATTTCTTAATTATTAAACTCAAGCTGCATTCTAGATTTTAGAGAGTAGGGGAAATCTTAAATGTGGTCATAGATTCTGGCTGGTTCTTTAGAACAATTGGAAATGTATTCCCACAGTTAAGTAGTTAATGCAACAGCTGTCTTATCTCCTTCTGATTTCTTCCTTTGGCTGCTTCCTGCTACTGAAAAGCAGAAATATGTATTATGTTTGGTAAGCAACGTGGTATTCAAAGACAATACATTCAGCTATGATCCTCAGAAAAATCATTTCATCATTACTTATAACTACAGAGTGGTGTTTTGCCACGATTTTCTTTATTTTTCTTTGGATTTGTTTCTATTTTAGTTTGAAATGGAGTTTGCTTTTGCATAATATGTAGGAGTATCATATATATATTCCTCAGACAACACTAAAAGAATGCCTTTGTTTTGAGATGCTTAAAGAAAGTGCTCATGAAGTGGGAGTTCCTCTGTTCTCTCATATGATAATAAGCTGAGCTATTACAATAATTTACCTCTATTCCTCAGTGGGATTGCTGTTGCATGGGAGTGATCAGAAGCTGTCAGAAGGGAGTCCCCTTGGACAGGGAGCTGACAGTGATCAGCAGAACATATGCTGTCTCAATATGCAACTCTGACCTCTTTAAGGAACTTATGGTATTGCTGACATTTTGAGGACATGAGGGGACATGTTTCCTTCATTATTTCTCATTTTTGTATACATGATTGCTAGCAGTCTAGTTATCCAATTTTATTTTTAATTCTTTTTTTTTTTTCTAGAGATGGCGGAAGTTGTGAAGGAAAGTGATTCATTTAGTTGCTCTGTGTGGGTGTGTGAGCCTATGGATTTAAACAGCCACAGGAGCACAGAAAGATACAGTGGGAGAAGAAATTGCATTGAAGATTCTGTCAGCTTCAGAAGCAGCAGGTGTAGTTTCAGATCTGTATTTCTCTATTTGGCTGTAGCAGGAAGAACTTGGTACTAGAACGAAAATATTTTTTCAGTCATGGTTGGATTTCTGTTATTTTATCTGATTAACAAATATAGTAACATCTCTATCAAGTGGTTTAACATGGCTCTGGTATAAATGTCAAGAAATGTCAGAAATTTTCACTTCTGAGA
Organism: Ceyx melanurus; assembly: GCA_024611195.1. Classification (NCBI taxonomy): domain Eukaryota; kingdom Metazoa; phylum Chordata; class Aves; order Coraciiformes; family Alcedinidae; genus Ceyx; species Ceyx melanurus. The sequence goes on along the minus strand of JANHGL010003294.1, from coordinate 14,998 downwards.
TGATGAGGCCAAGTATTTAAGTCTGCCAAAAATGGTGAGGGTACAACCCCTGTTTAAATGAGATGTATGAATGGATAAGGAGAGTAAACCTTAAATCATTACTAGGCTGCTTTGGTCTGAAATACATCCAGGCAAACACACACTGGGGCTGTATAAAAGGGAAGGGTTGTCAGTCAGCCTTTCAGAGAATTTTTAGAGCTTATCAGGAATTCCAGATTGAAATGCCAATGCACAAACAAAAATGCTTTGCTGTGGTACGGTCAGCATGGCAGCACTGAAGTCAAATGTGCCTTGAAAGAGACTAATAGTTTCTACTTACTATATATCCACTCAAGTAGACATTTTTAAGTATTATTTATTTAATTATTATTAAATTTAATTCTATTATTACATTTAATTATTATTAAATTTAATTAATTCATCACC
>JANHGL010003290.1:27809-38635 GCA_024611195.1 Ceyx melanurus | reverse complement strand
AAATAAATAGAAAATAAAAACAATAATAAAAATAAAATTAAAAATAATTATAATAATTAAAAAAACCCAAAACCTACTGCTTTCAAGTTGGCAAAGATAACCCAAAGAGTTTGTGCTGCATGCAAGCAAGAACCAGCTGCATTAAAAGAAAGTGAAAGTTAATCAAGCTGATCTCCCAAAGAAGGGGCAGTGCTTCACATGATTCCCTGGATTTTTTTTTTCTCATTTAATAAGCTTTATTTATTTTATGGAGGAGACAGCATTTCCCCTGACCTTCCTCTCACTAAGTCTTGTAGCCAAAAATCTTTATAAATTCCAACTTCTATTAAGAAACTAAGTTCCTAATGCACCAGGGGGTTGGAACTGGATGATCTTTTAGGTCCTTTCCATCCCAAACCATTCTGCTGGAAAAGATGCTGGGGCCCTGCTATACATGGATTTTTATTCCCAAACTGTAGCTCTCTGTTGTGGTTACACTTAATTCCCTTAGAGCAAAAAGGCCAAGCAGTCACAGCTAGAAGATAAGGCACCTAAAAATCACTGATCTTAGCTCAATTTGGGGTTCACACCTAGACTAAAGTACTTCTGAATGCTCAGCTCCTGAAATGCCAATTTTTAAACAATTCTGGGAAGAAAAATAACATCAAAATCAGCTTTTGACCTCCCTCAACACCCCAAAAAACCTTGATTTATTTTTCCATAAAAAAGGAGAGAAAAACCTGCATCTCAGAGTTTTCCAAGTCATCTTTTTGATGAAGGTAGTAGCAGCCTTTGTAGATTTCTATCTGTCAAAGCATGATTCAGGGAGAACATGAAGTACCTCCTTATTCTTAATAACACTGGAAAACTGAGTGAATAAACAAACAGAAGACCTGACTCACTGCAGCTGCCCTTTTGCTCACTATTTACACACAGAATTTCTAACTTTACAGAAACACAAATGTGAAAACTGAAAAAAGGAGGGGGGAAAAAAAAGCCAGGAATTGAGAGCACTGGCTGACCTACCAAAATCCCTCCATCCCCCTGAAAGAAATCTCACAGAAATCAGTAAATTACTATTAATCATTGATTGATTTTCTGAAGAACATCTTTGTCTTGCACCTCAGGAGCTCCACCAGCAATACTCTGTGCACCAAACACTGTAAAAAAATGAATTATTTGGTTACACCTCCCTCCTCATCTCCCCTCCCTGTGGATGTCTAGGAAGATACAGGGATCCAACCTCCAGCAACTGGCCAAAAGATGTCCTGCTTTTGTTCTTAAGTGCAGTGTATTTATTCCTGAGGAAGCCCTGAGTATCTAGAAGCAATTTTGGCCTCATTTTTAAGTGCAGCTTTTGCCAAAAGTCTGAGAAATCCTCAGAATTTCAAGCAGGGAATGAATTTCCTCTGCCTTCTTCCATGCAAACAGAAAGCCAAGCTGGATTGTTAGTGCCCAGTACCAAACCTTCCACTCCCAGTCAGGTTTCCCATGGAGCTAGCCAAAAGCTCCATGGTAAGTTCCACTCACTGAACAAAACACTCTGAAGCCACAAACTCAAGTTTGTGGCCAAAACATGGGCAAGAAATGAGCTGGAAATTCTCCAGCAGCCCCATTAAGACTCTGAGTAGGTCCCTGCAAATGCTCTCACCAGGGTCATGGGCAGATGGCCATTGTTATCCTGATGGGATTGCTCTGTGACAAGAAAAAGCTGCAGTTGGGCAGCCCCTGTCCACACCAAGGACTTGTTTTCTTAGCTGAGCTTTCAATCCCAACATGTTTTTTATAACCAAGTCAGTGTAAACCAGCAGATGGCAAAGGGTTAAAATTTAAATGGATAAGTTCAGGAAGAAACAATCATCTGAATTACAGAACAACATGGTAGGTTCTTTGTAACAGAAACAGAAGGGAGGGGGTGTTAAGTGTATTTCTTTTTACCACCATTTTAAACAAAGAATTACATGAAGAAGAGACTCCAAATTTCCTAAAGAAATGATGAGGGGAAAAAAACCCCAAACAACAAAATACCAAACCAACTAAAGGGGGAAGATCTGCACAGAAAATTCCTGATGGCACTGAATATAATGCCCAACACAGTTCTGAAGAGACAAACTCTGAGCATTTGGTAATAAATACAAAAGAAAAATGAAACTCCAGACTCCAGGGAAGCCAGACATAAGACATGCTGTTGGAATACAGCCAAGAAATGGACTATATTGATATTAATCATCATCTCAGTAACTCACTCAGCAGCTTTCCTATCTCCAAGTGATGGGGTGGGTGTCTATGAAGACATCCAGTGCAGACCCACTGGAAGCTACTGGTTTATGAAATAGAAGAAAAGATGGTAAAAATTGACCTCTCATCAAAGATTACACCTCTGCTGTTAGAGGCTTGTTTGATAATGTTGCACTGGAGAAAATCACAGCAGCACAATGTATTAAATTTGAAATAATTATTAACTTGATACCAGTGCAACTGGTGTGCAAGTATTTGAAGCTGGTTTTTTGCAGACTAACTGCAAATAATTCCTTGTGTATTAGAGGGACAGATGCACGGAGTGGTATGAGAGAAATAATTTTGAACTGACTTACCATCAGAACTTGTCAGGACAAAGGTCTCAGCATGGGACTGCTTCTTGCCACCTATACTTCTTGGGAACCAGTGGAGATCTATGGGATAAATATCATCTGGAAGTTTCACCACTCGAGTTGTCTCACTAGTCAAAAGGTTCCATTTCATAATCTGGTGATCATCACTGCAGGAATAGAGCTCATCTGCTGTGGTCCATCCCACACAGCTAACTAATTCTTTATGTTTAATTAGATTAAGGAAGTCTGAACGTTTTAATTATTCAAGATAAACTTCCAGAATAACTTAATCTATTTGTTTGATAAGATCACAAAAAGTGTTTTATATAGAAAAAAGGAATTCATTATTTTTCTGCTCTTCTGTATCAAGAAGAGAGCTGGTAGAAATAAACTAAATTATATAATGGAAAAATACAATTTTTATTATGATGCATACTTACTGAAATGTAGCTGAAATATTAGGATACACCTCCAGAAGGGTCTGTATTTCACACAAGCAGAAATATCACTACCCCTGTTTGCTGTCTGGGAAAGCTTTTAACTTACCACTGCAAGTAAGAAGGGAAAGAACACCTCCAAACTTTCTAGCAAAATATTGATAGCTTCTGCAGATATTTTACTATGAAATTTATGATAACGAAATACTTTGTGGGAAAGAGGCTATTCAGAATTAAAAAGGTTTTGCATCATTTTTTCTGAGACAAAGGATATGTTTTGGTTCCTTTAGAAGTGAAGTCTTCAGTCTCATTTCAGATGGTGAAATGGAGCATTAAGTTACCTAGGTATATTCTAACTGTAAAAAAACCAAACCAAACACATATATAAGTAGCCAAAATTAAAAAGGAAGATCCTAACACCAACATAAAAAGCTTCAAAGTCAGTAATACTACATTAGTATTGTGGGAAGATAAGACCCAAGAACCTGGGTCTAAAGGGAATTCTGTTTGTACAATACCCACCCCAGAGTTATCTAACTGGACAACTTAAAGAAAAGTGATGCTAGGAATGTTTTGCTGAAATATTAAGAGGTTGAAACACTAAAGTTCTCTTGTGCTGACACAGAGCTGTAAAGGTAGTAAGGGAACACCTGGAATTGCAACCTTCTCACTGAACTTCATGTTTAGCCAGAACTCTGTGAGAAAATGACAGCAAAAAACTTTACATGTGTGCCAGGAGAGCAGGGAGGCTCTGATCCAGGCTAAAACATTTTAGCCTCCAGGTTGGAAAGAAGTGAGAGCAATAGGGAGGGAGCAGATGGTATTTTCTGAGGAAATCATGATGAACAAATGTGAACAAATGATGTGGAGTGTTTCCACCATACAAATGACTGTATGTAAAACAGTTACTATGAAGAATTAAAAGGATAATAGTCCTAAAATATATAATTTTCTGTGCCAAACAAATAAGTCCTAGTCTACATAAACTGATAAACACACATAGCAGTTGTTTTAAAGTAATTACATCTCTCATACTTTAACATCTCATTTCCTTCACCTACCCTTACACAAACTCCATGGGCAATGTCATCATCGAGGCATTTAAAGGGGGCCCAAGTTTGTGCCAAACTTTCATAGTATCCTGTTAACCACACCCTTGACTCCTGTATGGTGGTGATGCTGTTGTTCAGCACCTGCATAGAGCTGTTCAGCACACACAGTGATATTTTCTGCTGATCAGAACAGGGCTAGGCTCTGTGCAACAATTTCTAAAACAAAATGCTAAGATTTGTATACAGCAAAGAAATAAGATGGAGTAAAACAACACTAAGGATTTCCTCCCCAGCTGCTAAGCAGGATAGGTGCATTAAGAACACCTCATATAATATTTAGATGCATGGATTTTGTTTGCTTCTCTCTGCTGTGGACATCACACCTGGCTAAACCCGCCTTTTCAGCTGTTGCTTGGTCCTTTTTATTTGCTTATGCCTCACTTACGAGTTGCAGCAGACACGTGGCTGTTGTCAGCTTCCAGCTTGTACTCCCTCCCTGCTCCAGCCACACGCAGTTGGGTTGTTTTCCTTTCAAAGGCAAGGCCAGAACTCGATTATAACGTTCGAAAACGGCTTAAACACGTCTGATGTGCAACTGGAAGGCACAACGCCCAGCCTTACGTCGCACAGCTCACCTGCCATCAACAGCTACATCCATTATTCCCCATCCCGGTGCGTGCACTACACTCGACCCCGCAACAATCAGCCGGTTGACTTGAAAGCACTGACTGCTTTAGAAAAGATGGAGCAATAAGGAGGATTATTGGGACACGGTGCCAGCTCACCCCTCACAACCCAGCTGCTCCCTGCGCCCAGGGAACCGCAGCTACTCCCGCATCCCCCCTCACACCCCCGCAAACCCTCAGGCACCGCAAAGACCCCTCTCCTCCCTCGTCAGCGACCCCCTTCCCCTCAGAGTTTCCAGTTTCCCACCGCCCCCTCAGCGGCGAGCACCTCTGCCCCTTCCCCTCAGGGCAGAACAGAGCCGGGGGTCAGGTCTCCCCCGCCCTTACCTCGCCTCCCAGAGCTCTCCTCCTACGCCGAGCCGTGAGGGGAGGGGGGTCACAGCTCCCGACCCTGTCGCCCACCAACAGCGGATGAGTCAGATCTGCCACCGGCGAGGGGAGGGGGAATCGCCACCGCCTTCCCCCAGCGCGCCTTTACCTGCCCCGGCAGAGCGGCGGAAACCGGCTCTCGCAGCCCCGCCGACCGGCTCCCAAACCCCGGCGCTGCTCCCGCCTTAATCCCGCCTTCCTCCCCGGGCCATCGCGGGCGGCAGAGCCCGGTCTTTGCTGCTGCTATTTCTTCTTCTTCTTCTTCCCGCTCCCCCCGCGGCCAAGCGGCTCCGTCTCTATGGCTACCTCCCGCGATAATTCCTCCCTCCTCCTCCTCATCCCATCGCCACCTCACGGACCCTCCCCGCCCAGGTGACCCGACCCGCTGGCGTCACCGCGCTGCCTGTTGATTAATTAACAGCGCTTCTAAAAGCGCTGCGTCCCTACAACTTTTTATTTAATTTCTCTTTTTTTTTTTTTCTTTAGAATACCTCAACCAACCCCCCCCCCCCCCCCCCCCCCCCCCCCCCCCACCACACACCCCCCCCACCCCACCCCACCCCTCCCCACCACACCCCCCCCCCCACCCCCCCCCCCACCCGCCCCCCCCCCCCCCCACCTCTAACCCTCCCTCACAACTCTCATTCCCCCCTCACAACTCCCCTCCCGTTACCGAGCAACCGAGCGCCGCCCATTGACCTACTTCGAAAATTCAAACAAATCCCCGCCGCCACCCTCACCCCTGAGTTTCTCCCTCACGAAAAAACCCTCAAAACAGGGGATTTAGTTAACGTCGAAGGGGGTTTTATTCCTTTTTTTCCCTCCCCCCCACAACCCGGCCGCGTAGTAACGGAAAACAAGATGGCGCGGGGCGGTTATTTTCCGCCTTTCAAAGCGGCGGGAGTCCGGCCCCTCTCCCTTCCCAGCCTGCCCCGCGCTTTTTTTCGAACGAATTTCGGTTCGACTTCGCCGTTTGGGCGCCATTTTCGACGGTGGAAGTCGCCGAGCAGCGGCGGGTAGACGGGATTTTGCCCGCCCTCGTCTCCCGCAACAGGCGGCTTCGCTGAGGCCGAGCGCGGGCGCTCCGGGAAGGTACCGGCTCCGTCGGGTAGATGGAGGGGAGAAGGGTTTGGGTTTGTTGTTTGTTTTTTTTTGAGGGGGAGAGGCGCCCATCGTTCGCCTGAGGGCAGGTGGAGTTCGGGGGGTTTCCCCCCCGCGGAGAGCGGGATGGAGGAGGTGTCCTCAGCGCAAGGCGTGCTGAGGGAGAGGGTAGAGGAGCAGCAGGCGTTGCTATCTGTTTGAATTTTCCTCTTTTTCCTCACCCTGAGGGGAAAAAAAAGGGGGTGGCAGCTTTTTTTCTCCGGGCCCCGGGTGGTTCAGCGGGGGCTGTCCCGCTGAGGGGTCTGCGCTGCCCGGAGCGCCCGTCCCTGGCTGGTGGTGGTAGATGGGTTGGAGGAGGAGAGGAATGAGAAAAGGTCAATTTTCCCGCTGTACCCTTAGGGATCTCTGGGGATCAAACCCCACCTAAGACCGGGAATACGCTTGGGTGGCACAGAGGCCCGATTTTAGCCCGCTTGTAAAGCGGGGACACTTCTATAACGAGCAAATCTGCTCCTTGAAGCCTGAAAGTCCATAACGAGTTGGGATGGAGCGTGACAAGGGTGCAGTTGGACTCCTTGGAATAACGGCTGGATTGAAAAGAAACCTCCCAACTTTCTGCTCTGACATGGGCTGTCCAATTTAATCGGCTGTTCACGGCCAAGTTTTTCTGTCCGCCTTAATTTTTTTCTCCATCCCTCTCAACAAAAACGGCCCTTGGCAGCGGTCGGTGGAGAGATGCTTTGAACAAACACCTTGGAGCCGACTCCGGGGGGGAGGAATTAGTGAAACTTCGTTAGTGTGGCAGCTGATTTATCGCGATTTAGAAGCTGAAGTCAAGGAGTTGGTCGCGTTGAAGGATCTGGGAGGTGGGGGGGAAGGGTTGGTAAAGGTAAATAGGTCTGTATTGCACAATTCTGTTGGAGTTTGGGGGGGAAAAAAATCAAATGGAGATTGGAGAGGCTGGAATTGTCTGCGACAGCCATCGCCGAACACTTCTTAAGGGGGGTAAAGACTCCAATTGCCTTAAAATGAGTTCTTGCTCTCGTTCCCCCCCTCCCCCATTGTCCCAAATGAAGGACTCTGATGAGAGTGTGGGTTGGGGGTAGGTCTGCAAACGTCAAATGATTGGCACCAATTGTAAGATGACTTTCTAACCACGTCAGTTTTTTTTTATCTTGTGAGAAGTAAACTTTCTCATGTCTGTTTTTTTCTGCGAGCTAACCTCGCCACTTGCTGCGATTTCAACTCTTTGGAGAGACTTTTTCGCTCCCGTAGTCGCCTTTTTTCTTCTCATCGGTTGCTTTCTATTTATACCCCTTTTTTTTTTTTTTTTCGGGAGCTGAAGTGCCAGCTGATGGACTTTTGCAATGTTTCTCTCGATCAGTTAACTTTAACAGCACGGCTCAGATAAAGGTATTTTGTTTTCTCTGTTAAATATCGAACGTTGGCAGTAGTGGTCGTGTGATATTTAGCGAAGCGAGCGTGTTGATTTAAATTGAAGAGTCAAGCTTTTGCTGGAACGAGGCAGGTCTTTCTTCGTTGTTGTTTATCTAAATATAAAATAGATCGTCTGTGTGGACTGTTCAAATCAGTGTCAGGTCTGAAACGTGTATATAAAGAGTGTTTCCAGAAGAGGACAGACATATGGCTACTCAGTTTGTTATTGCGAATGTGTCTTTAACTCTTTTGCCCCCAGCATCACGATCGCTTTCCGAGTGCAGCAACTGCATTTAATCTGTGTCTATGGGAGTTTTCTGCCACTCTTCCCACAGATGAGGGGCTGCCCGTTGTTTTGGGGGGGGTGATGTATTTGAAAATAGGTCGTTACGAGGTTAATCTTGAAGGCTTTGTTCCAAATTTGCGTTTTGATCTGCAAAACACCTCTCGTCTTTAGTTTCTGTATTAGTCACTTGGGTAAACGTTGTAGGTATATTCCTTAGGGGATTGCAGCTCGATGCTTAGATCATGGGGTTTTCTTGTTTGTTAGCAAAAGGAGCTAGATCCCTTCAGTAGTTTGAGTACTTGGAATGGAAATGGAACAGCCAGCAGAGATCGTGCCAAGCAAGAGCACCAAACCCTCCACGGCAGCCCATCGGAAAGGCAGAGCCCCCTTAGAGGACTCCACCATTGACATGGAAGTGGAAAAAGAAGGTGACAGGCAGCATGGTAAAGTAACTCCAGAAGGTAGGTCTGATTTAGTTGGGTTCTGATGGTGTCTAAATGTGATGATAGTGGCTGTTTAGCAACAACGTCCTGTTGAATTTACCAACTGTTCCAGGCAGGCTTTGCTCTCTTTTCCCTTCTAGAAAGGCACTCCTGGCAAGTTTAAAGTGCTTTTAAAATGGGAAAAGAGGGTTTGCAAAGAGTTAAAAGAGTTTGGACCGGTGATTGGGTGCAAGTGCAAAAGCAATTTGGAGACTTTCTCCTAATAAAGCCTATTTCACAGTCCTGATCTGTAACATGGTGCTGAAGGTTGTGGTACAACAGCAGGATTTTTCAAATTTATATGCAGCCAATGGTATGGGATTTCTTGGAATGGAATAAATGTCAAGTTTATTTACTTAACTCTTAAAACGATTGGACTTTCTTTTTCAAGAAGCAGTGTCTTTTCTTGAGTTGTTGCTGAAAACGACAGGAAAAATGCAGCATGTCTTTTTAGACAGCCAGATGTGCAGTGATCCCAGCAAGGTACTTGACAAACCAGATGAATAAGTAGAAATTGGTGGCAAAAACTGCTATGTATTTGAAGGGAGAAGCTGCTGGTGCCTGTTGAAAAGCTGCTTTGCTTACAACGAGCTGATATCCAGGGGGCCAGTTTGTTTTCGTAACAAACTTCCTGTCTTTGCAGAGCAGTTGTGCTGTCATTACAGCTTTCAGAGCATTGTGCAGAGCTCCCCAAATCTTCCAGAGTGACTTGTGAGCACGCTTGAAATGTGGCTTTGCACTTATTAATTAGAAAGGCTTCAGCCTGTTTCGGATTTGGAGGCTCATTGTGACCGTTGTAGCTATTGTCATTGCAGAGTGCCTATTAAAAGTGTGTTAGAATAAGAATTACATAATGAAAGGACAAACCCACTAGTGCATCGATGGGGCAGCTTAAGTCTCTCTTGAAAGATTCAGGTGGTGGAAAAAAGAATTTAAATTCTTAGTTGATTTTCATAATTACAGGCAGAAGTTGTCAGTTTGGTTCGTATAGAAATGGTTTGTTGTGCCAGTTGAAAAGGTGTCTGCTCACTGAGAGCTTAGTGTTCTTTTTGTATTTTTTTTTTTTCTCCTTTCTGTTTGTTTTGGATGGTTTGTAGCAGTCTCAAACGAGGTGCTTGATAATCGAAGTTTAGAAGAGATTTTGGGTAGCATCCCTCCTCCCCCACCTCCAGCCATGACCAACGAAGCTGGTGCTCCTCGTCTCATGATAACTCACATTGTAAACCAGAACTTCAAATCCTTTGCAGGGGAGCAAACTTTGGGACCTTTTCATAAGGTATTTTTCTTTTACCTTAAGCATTTTGTTTAAATGAAGGTAAGACAGCTGTGTGTTAGTTTCCTTCCTGTGTTTTCCTGGAAACTTACCTCAAAATAAGTGAAAAATAATTGTTTTAGAGTTATTCTATAGCATTATTCTGAATTTTCATTATTGGCCAGCAGAGAAAACAGTTAAGAGCAACTTTGTGCTACTGTCCAATTTCCACTTGTCAGTAAACTGAAAAAGCAGATTTTTCTCTTTATTTCGTTTGCTCCAGAACTTTCAGGGCTGTGTTTGAAGAATATTTTTTATTGCCCACAAGCCTTAGGTGGCTACTGGTGACAGTTGCCTTGTGAACAAGCCTGGGAAATGCAGCCTTGCTTGGAGTTGAGCTGGAATCTGGAGAGCTGGGCTGAGGTGTGGGGGGATTTATTCACCAAGTTGCACCTCTGGCACAAAAGCGAAGCTATCGAATTGTCTGCACTAGCAGTAACTAACAGGGTGATGTGCACTGGCCAGGAGCTATTTCCCTCTGTATATAATACTTATTTTTTCCTTTCATTATGCAGCATTTTTCATGTATTATTGGCCCAAATGGCAGTGGAAAGTCCAATGTCATTGATTCGATGCTTTTTGTCTTTGGGTACCGAGCACAAAAAATCCGCTCGAAAAAACTCTCGGTGCTGATCCACAGCTCTGACGAGTGTACAGACATCCAGAGTTGTTCTGTGGAAATCCACTTCCAAAAGATCATTGACAAGGTAGGTGTGGATTTGCTACTGCTTTTTTTTTTTTTTTTTCTCTTTTTTTTTTTTTTGCATTCTGGAAGAATTTGAAAGCTTTTAAGATTTGGGTATTTTCGTTTGAGCTGGGGAAAACTTTATAGCATGATGAGTTTACCTTCAGGGTGTAAAGCTTCCAAGTTAATTAGCTGAAAAAAATCTCTATAGAGTAATTCCTTAAAAAAATTCCTACTAATATTTTAAATTTCTAGTTAAGACTTTTATCTGGTACATATTTAGAAATATATAGTAGTAATTTTAAGAAATCATTTTAGAGTTTTCTCATTTATCCAAGAAAGGAAAATTAAATAAATGGGCAAAGATGAGCAGCAGCAATACACAGAAATCACAGTGCACGGCAGAAGT
>JANHGL010003290.1:0-27709 GCA_024611195.1 Ceyx melanurus | reverse complement strand
AAATTTCAATCTGTGTTTTGACATGTTGTATATTCTACAATTTCTAATATAAGCATATATATAAAGAAATAAAATATTTTAAAACAAATTTCCTCTAACCAGTTAGAAAGTATTTTATCTAAATTTAGAAAAATATAAAATGAATCTGAAACTTTCTTACTCACACTTTATATACTGTAAACATGCCTGCAATTGTAAAATAGATTTTTCATCAAATTAAATTAATCCAGTTAAATTCTGGACCTCACATCTACCACTATAAATTTTTTTTTAATATACTATTTTGATTGAATGAAATATAAAGTGTTAGCGAATTTTAAAAAATATTTATTTTGCCCACTTTAGGTATTTATAAAATCTTCTGGGCATTTTTGTTGATTTATTGCAATTACAGTGGAAGGAAATTATTTCTTTTCCTTTACATTTATTTTTTTTGTGCACACAGTGTAGCTGAAGTTTCATCTGAACTGCTGAGTTTGGGGTCAGGCAAAAGAGTGAGAAATGTACAGTGAAATTTCAAAATCTGGTAATAATGTGGGAATTTATCCAGCCTTGAAAGAACTGTTTTTAAAGACAGATTTTTAATATTTTTTTAAACTTGATATACACACAATTTCTCCCTGTTAAAATAACCAGATTGAATAATAGAGGATTTCTTAATTTTTATATTTTTTTTCCCTGTTGTTTTTTGTGTTCTTTACTTTTGGTTTGGATTTTTTTGGTGTGGGTTTTTTTTTCCCCTATGTATTAGCACCCAGGAGATAACTTTATAATCTAAAGAAATTCTGCATATGCCAGACACCAGTTTGTGCTCTTGGGGGTTAACCAGGGAAAGTGGTAGGCCAGTGTAAGGCTTTACAAGAAGAATGCATAAATTTTAACTTGTTAAAGTCTAGAACCAGCTTTACTCCTGTTACTCCTTTGTAAGCAAGCCTGAGATCTCTTTTGAAGCTGATGAGGTTGTATTTGTCACATTTTTTAATGTTTTGCTTTTTTATCTTCCACGTTTTCTCTTTAGAACTGCTGAGCTAAAAGGAACTCCTTTTGCTAGCACTATAAAAGAGGAGTTTAAAATGCAAGCAGCAGTTAAGCCATCCAAGACTTCCTAGCCTGAAATTTCAAGGGTGGACTAGCACAGCCACTTTAAATTTGAAGTAGGCCTTTTCCTTTGTGATTTCAGCCACTGGTCAAGAGAATAAATGGAATATTTTCAAAACAATATCTTGTATTAGAGGTGGGAAAGGCATAATATTGAAGGCTATTAAATTTCAATGATTTGGCCAGATTTTCATCCAGTTCTCAAGGTGTGTTGATGGGGTTTTGTTGTTTCTGGTTTGGGTTTTTTTTTCCTCTCTCTTTTGAGATATGCAGCTTTAAAGTTTGTCCTACTAGACCCCAGAGTGCAGTTGAGTTAAAACTTGCCCATGATAAACCTTTAGTGCTGAGTTGTGAAGCAGGAGGTAAACCTGTGTGTGTAGTAATTGTTTTTCTGGCTTTGTTTTTCCTCCCAACAGGAAGGAGATGATTATGAAGTCATTCCTAACAGCAGTTTTTGTGTGTCTAGAACTGCCTATAGAGATAATTCCTCAGTCTACTACATCAATGGGAAGAAAAAGACATTCAAAGATGTTGGCATTCTCCTCCGAAGCCACGGAATTGATCTGGACCATAACAGGTTCTTAATTTTACAGGTTGGTGTTGGAATAAAACCCATTTCAAACCATTTTCTCTTTCCAAATTCTGATGTCTAGGTTTGGTTTGTTTTTTTTTTAAGCCTTGTGTTTGAGGCCTTAAAGTACTTTAGCAGCACATCATGGTTTGCACACTGCTGAAGATGCGAATCATTATTTGCTGCTTTAGAAATTTAAGGCAGAGAAACAGTTGAAGAGACTGAATTTTGCTGTGAAGCAGTTAGTGCTCCTGACACGTGGCTGAGTGGAAGAGTTCTCCTGCTTGTTCCGCCCTAGCAGCACGTAAATATTGGTGTAGTCAAATCAACCTTCCACCCCAATATTATTGTGCTGCTTAAGCGTGGCAGACATTCATCAACTTAAAAGTATCTGAAGATTAACTTAAAACTTAATGGTTCTACTGTTAACCAAATCTCTGCTCTCATATATGGTTTTACTGGAGAAGGACCTAGATAAAAATTAAGAGTGTAGAAAAAGTGCAAGGAAAAAAAACACATGGAGTGATCTTGTTTACTTTTGTTTAACACTGCAGAGGACTCTGAGAGTGGCAGGTTTATAGTCAATTCAAGCAATGTTTTTAAAAGCTAAAGTATCCTGTACTGTAAAAATAATCCAGATTTTGTCAATATACTAAAAGAATTTGTCAATATCATACCTATATATACAAGGCTTGCTGGCTCTGTTTGCTGATTAAAGACAGGCTGAAAACAACTACACTTTTTTTCCTAGATTTTAAATACTAAGTGAGAATTTTGGTATGTGCCAAATGGTTACTTAATGTAAAGTGAATTAAACTACTTGATATGAGTATTAATATATTAATAACATTAATAATATATTAATTCACTTAAGCAACTCTATCTGAATCATTTATTTCACTGCTGTTACTAACAGGTCCCAAGTATACTCTGAAGGATCATGGCCTAGAAAATTAGTGAATAGTGGGAGCCTCCCAGGGTCTGACAGATTTTCAATAGAGTTTATTTTAGGCCTGTTTCTGTCAGAGGAGCTTCCAGTTCCCCCCTTAAAAAAAAAGAAATTAAAAAAAATCTAGATAGGTCGCTGTGCTTGCTTCACTTCCTCAAGCCTTTTTGTGCAGTCCTTTTTATGGTTACACCCACAAAAAGAGGATATCTCTGTTTTGAAGTCTCTATGATAATTATTTGTTCCTTCTCAAACTTACTCCTGTATTTTCTGTTTCAAGATGGAGGGAGAGGTATCTCCAAGAAAACAACTGTAGTAAATACACTTCTTTTTGTCTGTAGTTCTGAAATCTTAATAAAATTCCTAATAGGGACAATGCAAGGACAAAGTGAGGGAGAAATCCTGGTGTAGAGCTAACTAAATCTTATGAGAGAGGAGAGCAAAGGAACATTTGGGAGGGAGTGTTGCTGAGCCTTTTGCACTTATTTTATTCCCCCTTCAATATGTGATTTGATTTCTTCTCCCATTAACTGTTTCCCAGGAAGAATAAGGAGAACAGACCTTTTCCTAAAAGCCAATTTCATGCTTTCCACCTGTTCAGTGGGGAACAAGGGGCAGGTATAACCAGTATCAGAGCATAAAGCTGTAGTTCCCACCCTGATTGTTGTTCTGGGTTATTCTTTTGTTCCCCTGAATTCTTTGTGGGAAATGTATTATAACAAACAGTAGAGGAAACAGTTTTTATTTTCCCCTGTGTTTCTGACTGAGGCAAGGTCCCTTTTCATTGTGCAAAACATTTTTACACCTTTTTCAAGTGAAACTTACTGATTCAGTGATTCAAAATTGAGTATTTTGCATCTGGGAAATGTAGAAACCTTTATTTCCCAGTGACAGTACAACTTGAAAACCCAAATACTCCAAATTCTAGTTAGAAGTAAACAAGACCATGTCAGAAGGCTGAGGCTAAACAACCATCACAAGGGTTACCTTTTTTTTCCCCCTATTATTTTTCAAATAATTTAAAATTCAGGGGATAACAGGATTGTTTAATTTTTACTTGCTGTAGCTATACAGGCTACTCTGAGTTTAACCCATCAAGTGATTTCTTATTTAAATTACATGTTTCTTTCAGTATATCAGTAGGGTGTAATTAAAATATTTCAGTTATACTAAAGATTTTGGGCCAAAAATGATGATTAAGGATTATCAAATGCTAATTAGGGCTTGTGGTACAATATGCACTAGTTAGTACCAAAAAAGGTGTAAGAAAACTTGCCCTAAATGTAGAAACAAACCCTTTAGGTGCTTGATTCTATTTTGTTGGTATATTTAGCATTGCACAAGGGAAAATAACTTGCTTTTTAGAAGACTGCTTTATAGTTTTGGTTTCTTTTATAGTTTCCCCACTTCAGCCCTTGTTTTGCAGCCTGACAGCAAATTTTGGTGCCTTTTAGTGTAAAATTGGAAAGCTTAGGGCAGCCTGAATTTTGTACAAGAGGAGTAGGACTTGATACAGGTAGTTTTGCTGATGCCACACTGAAAATACTAAAATCAAACTACTGCTGACTTCTGTGAGGAAAAAACACCTCTGAAAACCACACCAAGCTGAGCAGTTGTAGAAGTGTTCTGAATTCTCTGCCTGAACTAGCTAATTGGGGAAAAAAAATCTTTGTTTCAAAATGGTTCTGGTTACAGTGGGCTATTGCCAACATTGCACAGGAGGAGTTTGTCATTTTTGTGCTCCTGAAGTCCTACCAGTGCATGCTGTGTTTTTCATAAACTGCTATATGCTTTTAGTACTTGGGGAACAGACAACTCTGCTTTTTTTCCTGAGCTTGCCACAGCCTGAAACTGCAACAGGAGAAAATGCCTTTTTCTCCTTCCAAAAGTCTAACTAAGCACTGGGGTAAAATCAAGCATCCTGCTATTTTTCTACCTTCCACACTGAATTCCAAAGCTTCTCTAGCTTGTGTCTCTGTAAAGACCAACAAATCATTACTCAGCTGTTGTTGAAAGGCTGTTTTGGAGCATCAGTGTTGTGTGCACCCAGAAAACTTGTCTGGGTTGTAGGCTCTGTCTGGGCAGAGCTCAGCACGTAGGTCTGTCTGCTGCTTAGTACTGACTCCTCTGGCCAGGTTAACCTTGAGGCCAGGAAAATAATCATCTCAGCTTCCTTATCCTGTCTGCTTTCCCTCTAAGGAATTATTCCATAAATGGGGAGCATTTGACTTGGTTTTGGTCATGGTGGGGTGGGCATAGCTGGGGAGCAAAGGGAACTGGCTGTGGATAGCACCTGTTAAAGCTGCTGAAAATGGCCCCTGCAGGCTCCCAAGGTAAGGAGGGGAGTGGGATTCTGCCCTGGACTCCTTCTCAGCAGCTTGGCAACTGCATCTTGTAGGAATGGTAATAAATGGCCCAGGGATTGGAGGGAATTCTGCAGGAGCAGACTCCCATGGGAGCAGATTCCCATCAGTACAATAGAAGCTCCTTTCAAACTGTTTTAAATAAAAAATTATACTAATGACACTAGTATTTTACTTGTATGTATGTGATAGGCTTAATTAAAATATTCTCTTAAGCAAATCTAAACAATTACCAGTGATTTCTCTATGGAACTGATTGGAACAGCTTTTTGCCATGTACCAGGTCTTATCCTATGACAAAATTACATTGCCAGAAGGGAAGTTCAGTCAAGTTTTTTACCTGCTGCTTTGTGGAAATAATGTAGGACTTGCTCTTACAGTGTATCAGAGAGGAAATGAGGGAGAGTAGATTTTCTTCCCCCTTTGAGATAAGCCAGGAGCTCCCAATTGTTGAGGGCTGCATTCCTAATGAGCACACCAACCTTGGAGCACAAGCTGGAAGGCTCTACTGGGATTACAACTGGAGATCTTTTCTGCCAACACTGGTGGTGAAGAGAGGTTTGTTCTAAAAGGTCAAGGACAGCTGAGCTGAAGTGGTAGGATCAGTTAAAGCAAGTGTGATAACATAATTAAGTCAAACTCTATTCTTTGAATAAAATAATGTGTCAAAATAAGCCTCAGTGATTCAGAATTCAGAAGGAATTGGAGTGAACATGCAGAGCAGGACAGATCAGGATGTCCATGTGCATGTTCCAAATGGATTCTCTTGCCATGTCACAAAAGTTATGTTGACAACTCTTAGGAGTTTTATTTACACATTGCAACATAACGCTGTTACCAGTGGTTGTTAAGCTTTCTCCAGAAAAATAAGGATATGGAAAGTGGAGAAAAGCACTTTTCTAGGGGCAGGGTGCACATGAGAGTGAGCAATTAAACAGCTTAATGCCAATAAGCTTCAGTCCAAAATTCAGGTTGAATTTGACAATAATTTAGATTCCAAAGTGACTCTAGATTTGCACTGAATTTGTATTCTTGTATTCACTACAAGAATGTCCTTGAGAAAGCTTCTAAAATTAGATGTGTAACCAGCTTGACAAAGGCTACTTCTAAATCATTTCCAGAATGCAGGGTAGCAGTTGTGTGCAAACAACCACATGTTGTATAACAGGCTCATGCTTTGTCCTCATCTCTGGACAGCAGTGGTCTGGAGATTTGTCTACATGTGTTTAAAACTTTGACTTCCCCACCTAGTTCCTGACACTCCTTGGAAGGCAAAGCATGATCATGGTTTATGTCCATGGTTTCCAGTGCCCTATATATGTGACTTAGAAATCAGTGAGAACTTGGCATGAAGGGGGAGAATGGGCAAGTTGTCCAAGTCATGTTGAAATTACCATACTGAAAATGGAAGATAAACACATTTAGCCCTTCCTTTTGCTATTTCTTACTGTGCCCATGCTTAAAAAGTAGTTCTCATTCTGGTAGTCAAAAACCTCAAAGTGTGAGGAGTATCAGGCTCATCCAATACAAGAAATAAAAAGGTTGAAAACAGGGCAAGGAGCACAAAGGAAAATGGAAACACTTCTCATGTTGCTGCCTAGTGGCTTGTGTGAGATAAAACCAATTTGGGTTCCTTTCTAGCATCAAAAACCTGATTACATGATTACACAAAATATTGAGGGGAGACAACTGTCAGTTGCAGAAAGTGAATTCTGAGGTGGCACCTACCAGAGGCTGATGCTCATTCCTGCTTTTCCTCAGTTTCCTCTCTGATCCCTGCAGCAGTTCCAGGTTCTGTCAAATCAACCTGTAGAATTGGAGTTGCATTAGAGAAGAGCCTGAACCTCATGAGTAGTAACTTAGCAGCAGTGGGCAGAAGAAGGTTAGACTAGAAGATGGAGGAAAAACAGTGATTGGAATTTCCCCTAATTAGTCGTCTTTTTTTTTTATCTTTCAAATCTCTGTATAAAAATAGATTTAACTTCTAGAATTTTAAATGAGAAACCACCCCTCTTAGAGTGTTTTTTCACTGTGTTTTCCTCTAACAAGGGAATTACAGGCAACAAAGACTCAGCTTAATAAATACTGTTCTTATTTTGCAAAATTTGCAAGAATTTGCTTTTTCCCCCCCCTTCTGCTCAGCCAAATGGTATTTTCTAGTGGAAGCAAAGCCCAGCACCACTAGGTGTCATTGTGCACTGAGGCTGGGGAAGTGTTCAGCAGGTACCTGTGCCTGTTCCACAGGCTCTTTGCAGGTCACTGCTCCAATTCCTGCTCTTGGCCTCTGTCTGCGAGTGACCTTTCTGCTTCTCCATCACCCTTCCTGCCTCCTTGAGATGTTCCTCCTCATCCTCACTTCTGTGGAGACTGTCAGCTCAAGCTTGACAAGCAGCCAAACACAGCAACTCCATTCTTAGCTGTATTTTCACTCTGTGGAGAGAAAGTTAATTTTTACACACTGGAATGTAAATTTTCTTTTGGTTTTTACATTGTCAGTTGTAAAACTGGAATGGAAACCTGGAATGCATCTCATGATTTCAGGTGGGTCACAGGGGAATTGTCTCTTGTCATGTACCAAACTAGCTGGATTATTTGCTAAGTGAATAAATTTTTACTCAAGTGTTTTCTTAATTGGATTTTTGCAGTGTATCTCACATCTATTCTTGCTCCAGATAGTTTTAATGTGTGTCTATTAATTCAATTTCATGTCTTCACCTTCTGATACATGACTGTGTAAATTACAAATAGAATCTGTGCTTACAAACATTGTGACTAGAATTATTTCTGCTGGCTAACAGTAACATCAGTAAAACAAACAGCCCTTGTTCTTTGTCTCAGTTTCCTTATTTGAAAAACAAAATTCAGCTTAACTTCAATTTAATGCTGTAATAAAGGAGAATTAAATGAAGGAAGCTTAATATTGAGTGATTTTCTAACAAGGGAGTCTCAGTTGTATGGTCTGCCCAGTTCCCAGCAGCTGTGATTTGATGGACCTTCTGTTTTCTGTAGGACTTCAATCCTGATTAAGCCACCCTAAGACCACAGGGTTCTACCTGACCTAGAGGACATGCTTTATTCTCCTCTTCTTCTTTTAGGTGGTGGAAATACCTTTTGAACCTCTAGAGAAAGGAGACAATACTTAGACCTGGCTTCAGAAGAGATTGTTTCTCATGCACATCATCCCCACGTGCTCCTTGGAGGAAATCTCTGCTTTGCTTTCCCAAACATCCCTTCTCTGAATGCTCAGTTTTGATCACTGCATTATTTGGGGTTTTATATCTATAATTCTAGAACATGGTGCCATACCTGCTTTCCAGGGCTGTTTGCATTTCTTCAGCATGCTCTTTCCCTAGGAAAAACAAACCCAAAACTGCAGAAACATTAAGAAAACATGCAACTTATCTTTTCCAAGGGAGAAGTTGAACAGATTGCAATGATGAAGCCCAAAGGGCAGACTGACCAGGATGAAGGCATGCTGGAATATTTGGAAGACTTGATAGGATCTGCAAGGCTCAAAGATCCCATCCATACTCTGTGCTGCAGAGTGGAGGCTTTAAATGAGAGGAGAGGGGAAAAGGTGAGTTTAGTCTGAATTATAAATTTAAAAAATTTAATTTTGTGGTGTTTCATTATTGGATTTTATATAAAAACAGGAGGGGGGTTTCAAATACAGAAAATTTGGTGTGTTTTGTACTGATGGTCTCTCTGTTCTGTTTAGTTAAACAGAATTAAAATGGTGGAAAAAGAAAAGAATGCCTTGGAAGAAGACAAGAATAAAGCCATTGAGTTTCTGTGCTTGGAAAACAAAATGTTTAAAGAGAAGAATACTATCTGCCAATATTACATGTAAGTGATTCTCAAAAGCTTGGATTTGGCTGCAGTGTGGTAGTTGAGGGAGAGTTTAAACTCTGCTTCCATAGCTCTAATTAGAAATATTTTGCTTTTTTCAACAGTCCTTCAAAATTAATTGAACAAGAGGTAGCTGGTGATTTTTGTTTCAAATAATGAGCTTAAAATAGAGACCATTTTCCCAAAACCCTTTAGAAACTACAACAAAAACCAATAAAAATCACCCCAAAAAACTGCTTGCCTGTTTTTTGTCCAAATTAGACTAGTCTGGCAAATGAACCTCTTACAGATCTATATTTAAATGTCTGTTTAAATATTTGTTTTATTGAGCAAGTAAATCACTTACTGTTGTCATCTGAAGTGTCTAAATTGATAATTTCCTTGCTGATTTGTATTAAAATGGCAAAGGTACTTACCAGTAAATATTAAGGTTTTGTATTTTACATAATCCCTTTGTTACCTTTAATTGGAATGATATATTGATGATGATTTCCAGCTTCATGGAAAAGAAACCATGGAGTTTGGGGGTTTGTGGTTTGTTTTTGTTCTAGCCATGACCTAAAGAAACGACTAAAAGACACTGAAATGCAGAAAGAAAAACTTAATGAAGAAACAAAAGATGTTAATGAGAAGAGTAGAAAACTTGCAGAGGAAACGAAAGACAAGAAAAAAGCTTTGGAAAACCTGGAAAAGTAAGTCCTTAGACTAAAAAATAAGGTAGAGGTTTGTTAGGTGATGGTTTTCTGGTGAAACACCATTCCTCAGAGAAAACTCTGTGAATATAGTAAGCACTGGGTGCTGGTTTTCACACTTTTGGGGTAAATCCTGCATGCTGATCTGAAGCTGAGCTCTCCTGACATTCTTTTCTGGGCTATGGAACAGATTCTTCTTTTTTCTTCTAGGAAACGTGAGAAAATTGCAAAGTTCATCGAGGAAAATAAAGAGAAATTTACTCAGCTGGAATTGCAGGATGTGAGAGTGAGGGAAAACCTCAAACATACCAAAAGCAAGGCTAAAAAACTGAGTGGACAGCTGCAAAAGGAGAAGGAGAAGGTAGGGTGAACTGCACAGGCAAAGCTTTCCTCTTGGGGCTTCCAGAGCATCTTCTTACCATGTTTGTTGAGATGACAGGACTGTTCTCACAGTCACTACTTCTTCCCAACATCTCATTTCTCTTTCCCTGGTTAATTTAAGGGATGTATTTTTAGTAAGCTGGTACTACCAGCTGTTAGATCTTCATCTGGAGACTAAGATTCAGCTACAAGGTGCTCTGGGCCATCTCACCTAGACCTGGCCCAAGAAAGTTTGGACCTTAAGGTCCCTTCCACCCTGCTGAAATCACTCTTTGGATCAAGAGTGGCCTCATGACAGTAGGTATTAAAGATTTGAGCCTTATTGTGACAAAGAGGCCTGGGTTCTTGTGTGGCAAGCTGTGTTCTTTCACCTCTAGCTTTGCTTCAATCTGGGTGGGCTCTAGAACCAAAGGAAAAACTCTTTTGTTCCAGAGGGAGAGGAAGTTAAAAGGGTTTTTTCCTCACCTAGGTAGAAGAATTGAAGAAAGTACCTTTAAACAGTGAAAAAGCTATCAAAGAAGCAACAGCTAAGAAAGAGCTTCTGGAGGAGGCAAAAGAGAAAGAAGAAATCAAATTCAAGCAGGTTCTGAATAACCTTAAGGAGGAATCCCGAGGCCTACAGGAGGAAAAAGAGGTTTGACTGGGCACACTTCCAGCATGAACTGCTGCATGAGTGTTGTGCTACAAGGTAGCACAGCCCTGGTTTGGATGTTTTTTTGGCACTCCCACTCTGACACTGCTGTTGTTGCAGGGCAAAGAGCAGGAGCTGCTGGAGCTCAGCGAGGAGGTGAACGAGGCTCGATCCAAGATGGACATGGCCCAGTTGGAGCTTGACATCTTTCTCAGCCCCCACACTAATGCAGTGGCACAGCTCAGTGAGACACAGCAGCTCCTGAGCAAAACTTCAGAAACCCTTAGGGAAAGGAAAGCTACTATCAAAGATCTAGAAGTAAAATTACCCCAAGCTCAAAAGGAACTGCAGGAGGTGAGACTTACAGATGTGATTTCTTTGAGACACACAAACCAAAGTTCCACTCTTCTTTTTAGATACAGTTATGGTGAAAAGAAATGAAAAACTGGCTCAAAATAACATGTAAAAATTCCATTCTGATACTTAATTGTAACTATTTGATTTCATACTTACTCTGGGTTATGCAAATGCTCATATTAAGCAGTGGTACTAAACCCTCCATATCCCTGCAAGGGAATCCAGTTAAACATCATAATGAGCCATGTTCAAAGAAATCAATGGCTGTTCCTGAGCCTTCTTTAATTGCACTTCTTGCTTCTGCTCATTCCCCAAGGAGAACAAATCCCACTGCCTGTCCTAAACCCAATCCCTGGATTCATAAGCTTGTCATGAGTATCACAATGTACCAAACACTGGCCAAAGTGTATCCACATCCAACCCTTCTGGTTGCACAGTTGGGAGCCTCAGCCTCCCTGAATCCAGCTGTTATCCTAAGATGTCTGTTTCTACCCATTAGAAAGAGAAGAGACTAGAGGAGCTGGAAGGAGAAGAGCTGGAAGCCAAGGATCTCGTTAGCTCTCTGCGTCAGAAAGTGGAAGAAGCCAAAAGCTCTTTAGCTCAGAGTCGCAGTCGAGGAAAAGTGCTGGAGGCTCTGCTGCAGCAGAAGAAATGTGGGAATATCCCTGGGCTCTATGGAAGACTGGTACCTTCAGAAAGGCTGTTACATCCTTACACTTGATAGGAGCAGAGTGCTGCTTCTCAAAGCACAATTCTTCCCTTCCCTGCTGCTAGGAATGGGGATGGCAGAGTTGCAACACTGTGTTTTTCAGAACCTACTTTGCTGTTGATTTCCTCTTGAA
This sequence comes from Ceyx melanurus, assembly GCA_024611195.1. Lineage (NCBI taxonomy): Eukaryota > Metazoa > Chordata > Aves > Coraciiformes > Alcedinidae > Ceyx > Ceyx melanurus. The sequence continues at coordinate 15,979 of JANHGL010003290.1, read as the reverse complement.
AAGAGCAGTCTCTTTGTTTCAGAAGAAGCAGTTGTAGCAAAAAGTTGGGTATTCTCAGCTCTTCCCAAGCAGTGTTGGTTTAACACACTGCAAACCTGCAGCTGAGGTAGAATTCTCCAACCAAACAGTGCATAGCAGGGGCAGTGTATTCTGCAGTTTTCTTTTTCCCCACTTGCTCATCCAAGAAGCATCTTCAGCAAAACTGCAGCTCATTGAGTATCTTTAATAGTTCATTAGCCTACTTAAAATGCTCTGTGTGTGGATTTGGTCAAGAAGGCTGAAGTTCCCCCAGCAGCAGAGCTCTGTCTGGTACAGCTGGAGTGTATTTTGTCTCCTGCTCTGTTATCACTTGCTGCAGAGAGGAGTGTGAGGTTAAGCTGTTCCTGGAGAACTCACAGTTGGCTGCACATGCTGTTTTGATCTGCAGATGCACCAGGATTTTTCAAAGATGATGAATGCTCATTTTTCAGCTCAGTACAGGACACTGAGTGTGTGACAGCTGAGCAGTGGTACAGCCAGAGCCCATGGGGGAGTTTTTTGCCTCACTGGAATGCTGCAACAGAAAATGTAACCTTAACAAAGAACACAGCAATGATGCCACCCCTTTGGAAGCACTAAGTATATTAATTTCTCCTCTGGGAGCATCAGAAATACATAAGTAGCAGTGTGCAGAACAAAGTATTCTTCTACAGATTAATTATTCCACAGAGAATTCTTCTCTAATTTATCCTCTCATGTGTAAAGCTTTTGTCCTTTATCTCTTAACACCAAGATGGATGCCAAGCTAACGAGTGCCCTTCTGCCTCTCAATCCTTAGGGAGATTTGGGAGCCATTCCTGAGAAATATGATGTTGCCATCTCCTCCTCCTGTGGTGCCCTGGACAACATTGTTGTTGATACAATTGACACTGCCCAGAGGTGTGTGAATTTCTTAAAGGCTGAAGGGATTGGAGTTGCCACCTTTATAGCCCTGGATAAAGTAAGTGACAGGCTTTTGGCAAAGCAAATGGTTGATTACCCCATAGGCACATACTCTGTGATATATTAACATCCATGTGCATAAATACCTATTAAATAGTAATAGATTGCCAGGAGGGGTTGGGCTCTGCTCCCAAGGAACAGGACAAGAGGAACCAGCCTCAAGCTTCCCTAGGGGATGTTGAGGTTGGAGCTGAGGAACAATTTCTTCCCCTCCAGGGCTGTCCCAGGCTGCCCAGGACAGGGGTGGAGTCCCAGTGATCCCTGGAGGGGTTTCCAAGCCGTGGAACTGTTTAGATTAATTTTTTTTTAAGTTTTAAAAACCTGAACAAATTCTTAAAATTATTAATTCAATCATTAGTAATATTAATCCAGTATTAATCCAAGTAATCTAATACACTATGAAAACTCTGAATATGAGCAGTGAGTTACCAGGGAATTTTTCATTCCACTGGAACTGAGCAGACATCCCCAAGGACAGCAGCTTTCCAGCTAATTGCAGCACTTTAAATCCTTACCTCAGCATAATGACAGGACTTCACACTTCCTCCCAGGGAATCTCTCCATCTATTTCCTTCCTTTTTTTTTTGGGATGCAGATGACAGTATGGGAAAATAAGACAAGTAAGATCCCCACCCCTGGGAACATCCCCAGGCTGTTTGACCTGGTGCAGGTGCAGGACAAGCAGGTTCGCCTGGCCTTCTACTTCGCCCTGAGGGATACCCTGGTGGCCAAGGACTTGGAGGAGGCAACCAGAACAGCCTTCCAAAGGGAGAAACGCTGGAGAGTGGTCACCCTGCAAGGCCAGATCATTGAGCAGTCAGGTACTGGAGTGTGGCTGCAGTCGTTTGCAGCACTTGGCAGCACAATTAGCTGATTAACTCCTCTGGTTTGCTGCAGGAACCATGACTGGCGGTGGGAGCAGAGTCATCAAGGGCAGAATGGGTTCCTCTGTCGTGGCAGATGTTTCAGAGGAAGAGGTTAGTACATCATCTGGACTCAAAGTGTCATCCAAGTTCCTTATGCTCTGTTAGTTCACATGTTCTGAATCCTTTCAACCAGCAGGAGTTGTTAATGGTCCACTGCAAGAGCCAGGGAGGATGAGTTAAAGTTCCCATGGGTTATATTCACATCACCTACCTGCTCTTTCACTCTTAGTCTCACACCTTTGCTTGCTCACAAACTGAAGGTAGGGATGAGAACAGAGATCACAAGGAACCACTGAGCTGCAGAGCAATGAGCAAAGACCTCACAGCAAGAAAAGACAGCTCTGGTCCTTCAGTTATGTGAGATGGGCCAGGGAGCAGCAGAGCTTTGCTTCCCATTTGTATTGCAAGAATTTCCTCTCTTCACACTTCAGATGTATTCATTGTTTGTCCTCTCCAAGAGACAGCTGCAGTAGGAATAACTTCATTTCCCTGTTTTCAAGAGTTTTGTCTCTATCTGTGGGTAACTCCAGGCAGAACAGGAACATTCTCATCCACACCCATTAGTTCTCTATTTGTAAAGCCAGAAAAGGGCTCTGAAATGAGTCCTGATTCCTTCTGCTCTTGGAGTTGAATTGCAAGACCTGGTCACTTGAGCAGTTACTATGTGCAAAAGCTTGTCTTCCTCACACCAGCTTACCACAAAAACCAATCAGCATCAAATCTTCAGTCCAAGTTGCTTCCAACTTCTGCTAGTGTGGTTTGTCTTCTCCCTTTACTACTCTGACTTAAGCCTTTCAAGCTTAGCCTAGTTTTATTTCCTCAAAGCAGTTCTCCATTACAGGGATTCTTCAGTGTATTTCTCATGCCTGCTCCTCTTCTCAGCTTGATAATTCATCTTCTCACCAGTTGGCTCCATGATCTCTCCAGCTACAGCAAACTCAAGTTTTGACTCCCATTTCTTCCTGTTTTGAGATCTACTGGAGCACACCAGTGAGGTCTTGTTCTGTTCCATCTCATTTCTGTGTAGGTCAGTCAAATGGAATCTCAGCTGGAGAAGGATTCTAAAAAAGCAGCACAGTGTGAAGAAGAGAAATTAAAACTGGAAGAAGACATTGAGAAAATGCAGCAGGATACCATGGGAATGAGGAACACTTTGGAAAAGTACAAAGCCAGTATCCAGGTGACCAGCTTTGTTCCTGAGGCTTCTCCAGCAGCAGGGAAGGGGAATCACTTCTCAACATAGTCCTTGGTAATGGCAGGGAGCTCTTTCAAGTCCAGGGTTCTAACAGTTGTGCTTTCTTTAGGGTTTAACTGAACAAGAAATTCTTCTAGAAACCCAAGTCAAGGAACTCGAAGCCAAGGTAGCTGCTGCAGTTCCAGACAAAAAAAAACAGGAGGCACTGGAAAAGGTCCACAGTAGTTTCAAAAAAGGTATGTTTTGAGGGGATTGCAGATAAAAATGGAAGTAGTTTTCTTCCTACTAATCCAGGAATGAGTGGTTGTGGCTTTGCACAGAATTCCCCCTAAACTAAACACAGACACTAATTCACCTTGAAGGCTGAGAGGGTTGTCACCTTATTCAGCATTCAGAACACAGTTGTGCCAGCTACTGAGCAGCAGTTAGTGACCCCTTGAGCATCTTCCCCTTAAATAAGTGCAAAAAATGAGCTTGGAGCAGCTTATGTACTTCAGTATGCAAAATTTGCATATTGAAAATATGCAAAGAAATCTGTGTAGCTCTCTTGGTGTCAGCACAGCAGAGCTTTTATCACTGCTGCCACCTTGGTGTGATGCTGCTGTTCTGGGGGCAGTGCAGGGACCTGACCTGGCTGCTGTGTGTCCCTGGCAGATTATGAGTGCATTGCTGAGAGAGCTGGGAGCTTGGAAAAGGAGGTCAAAAGGCTGCAAAAACTCATCATGGACACCAACAACAGCAAAATCAAAGCCCAGCAAGACAAAGTGGATGAGCTCAACAAACAGATAGATGAATGTACCTCAGCTGTGACTAAAGCCCAGGTGGCCATCAAGACTGCAGACAGGTACAGGCACCAGCACAGGACTGTCAGGGTGGGAAGGGACCCCAAAGCTCATCCAGTTCCAACCCCCTGCCACAGCAGGGACACCTCCCACTAGAGCAGGGTGCTCAGAGCCCCATCCAGCCTCAGTGAAGCCTTGGGGTTCCTGGGATGTTTGGTTCCAGTCAGACCTTCCCCCGTGGGATTTGTCTGGCTAGAGGAGAGGGTTTTCACCTCTCAACTGGAAGGAGAAGGTCATCACCTTTTTCTCTAAACTGATTTACTTTAAACTGAGACTGGTTTCTTAATTAAGAACCATAATCTTTGGTAATTAGTGTGCTTTACAGGCAAAGGGTCAGAGACCTGACCTGAGAAAGTCACAATCAGCCTTCAGATGGCACCAGTGACTGCAGGACATTTACTTGCTTCAAGCAGCTAAAAATCCCATCATCTTCAAATCTTTATTTCCAATTGTACATCTAACATTAAATCTTGCTTAATTTGGTTTTAAAGGGAAACCAAATTTAGCTTTGGGCATTTTAAGTCACCTTTCATTCTCTGCTAATATTTAATGTGCTGTTTGAGGATAAAATAAATGCTGAGAACACATGGGGAAGGAAAAATGGTCACTTACTGAGGGCTGACTGCCTAAGGGACAATCCTTGGGAGCAAAGTGGTGTTTGTAGGTGATCTCAGATCAGCTAAAACCACCTCTGTACCTGCTCAGAAACCTGAAGAGGTCCGAGGAGTCCGTGCGCCGGCTGGAGAAGGAAATGGAGGAGAACGAGAAAGAAATGGAGAACTTGGCAGGAGAGCTGACAAAGCTGGAAGACCAAGCCACAGAGGTTCTGAACGAGCGCAAGCAGGCTGAGGTGAGGGGCAGGGGGCTTCTTCCTGGAGGAAAGAAACTGGAGATGAGAGTTGTTGTAGCAGAGTCTTGCCACTTAACCCCCCCAGATGTGACAGTGCCAGCCTCAAGTATCTTTTTTCTCTTCCACAAATAATAGAGCAAAGAAAGTTCTCTGCTGTACCCTGCAGTATGTTTTTCATAGAAAATTAGTCATGTTGTTTAATAATTAATCAAGATGCCCTTTCAATACAAATATTAGGGTGTGGGAAATGAAGCTAAACCAGTCCTAGGAAGCAGTCTGGACTTGAGTAAAACCAGGATGAGTTAGAGCCCGATTAGATCCCAGTGCTGTCCTCATGCAGATGAAACTGTCCAGCTGCAGACTAACATTCAACATGCTCAGGGAATGGGCTATTTGATTTTTATACTTACCTGAAAATAGATCTAAACCCAGTTTTCTGAGGCTAAGAAAAAAAAACAAGTTTCCTCCAATAAATTAGTGGGTTTTAAAATGGGTAGTGTTTTGGTTTTTTTTTCTTCCAGTTAGGCAGGACTTGAGTTCTCCATTTAGACTTATGTATGAGAGTGAAAACAAGCAGGACAGCTGAAATACTTCCAAATAAAGCTGTTTGTGTGAGACTTTTTCTCTACAACTGCCTTTTAGCTACAACCATCCAAATGTAGGACTCATTTGATCCACGTCTGGAATGAAAATATAAACTACAGCCTGTTTTCAGTCATTCCAAACTCAGACACCTGGTTAAGCATCTAAATCCAAGAACATCTACTGTTTACATCCACACTTAGGATGGTGGAGATGAAGCTCTTTCAATAATAAAGACAAAAAACACATTTATAACCCCAAAAAAATGCCAATATTTGTGTGGGCAATTGATTAATGCCCTTCTCCTGTCATTTCTGTTCAGGAAGCACTGCCAGAAGTCCAGAAGGAGCATTCTGGGGTACTCCAGGAGATGAAGAGTATCCAAGATGACAAACATGCACTTCAGAAAGAAGCTCTTAATATCAAGCTGAAAATTGAACAAATTGACAGTCACATCTCTTCACACCAGTCCAAGATTAAATACTGGCAAAAAGAGGTAGGGAAATGTAGTTCTTGTAACTTCAACTATAAGATCTATGAGTAGTTAGATCATTTGGGATAAGAAAATGCCCTTGGTGTATTTCATTTTCAGGAACAGAATTAGAGGAGGAAAAAAAATTGTCTTTTTTTGCATCTAAGGGAGTTGTGTGAAGAACCTTTGAACATTTTGAGACTGGAAGCTGCAGTGTGTTCTAATTGAAAGTGTCTGTTGTAGGAACGTGTTCAGGTGATAACTACTGTGACCTGTAAGGGTTTCTAGTGACTGGCTTTGCATTTTAGATCTCCAAATTATCACTGCACTCCATAGAAGATAAAGCAGCTGAAGAGCTGCCAGTGCTGAGCCAGGAGGAGCTGGAGGCCATCAAGGATCCTGACACCATCACCAAGAAGATCGCTCTCCTGGAAGCCCAGTGCCACGAGCTGAAGCCCAACCTCAGCGCTATTGCAGAGTACAAGAAGAAGGTGAGACCCAGCTCCCCATGCAGAAGGGTTCTGAGCTGTGGGATAACCTGGGACACTCCTCAGATGGTAAGGAAAACAGAATAAATTCCTAAATTCAGGAGATGTTGGTTTGCTTTGTCAGGAAGAGCTCTACCTGAAGCACGTGTCTGAGCTGGACGACATCACGACCGAGAGAGACAACTTCAGACAAGCGTTTGAGAACCTGCAGAAGCAGCGGCTGGACGAGTTCATGGCAGGGTTCAACATCATCACCAACAAGCTGAAGGAGAACTACCAGATGCTGACCTTGGGAGGGGATGCTGAGCTAGAGCTGGTGGACAGCCTGGATCCCTTCTCCGAGGGAATCGTGTTCAGGTTGGTCAAAGCCTAAATTCTGGATTCTGTTCAACTGCTACTTTCTTTTTTTAGCATTAAAACATTTTTCCTGGAGAAATAATTAACAGTGAGAGCTTGGACTTGGGATTTCTCAGGGTTTCACTCCCAGATCATGTCATTCTGCATCCCCCACACTGGTGACTGGAGATTGTTGTGTTGTAACTGGTGCTAAGAGTAATTCCTAGCTTAAGAGTAAGGGAACAGCAGCCACCTGCTGTGCCTGTCCCCAGGAACACAGCTAATCCAGCTCACACCTCAGCTGCACACCACTAAGAGCATCAAGCAGCTCATCCCTGGTTTTAGTGAAGCTTCTTTTGTGCCTTCCAAGAATTCCTCCCTTTCTCCTTGTGACTTGCTTTGCACCACAACTTGCTGATTTTAATGGAACAGAAATGAGTTAAACTCTTTACATTTCAGTGTTCGGCCTCCCAAGAAAAGTTGGAAGAAGATCTTTAACTTATCAGGAGGAGAGAAGACTCTCAGCTCTCTGGCTCTAGTTTTTGCTCTTCATCACTACAAACCAACGCCCTTTTATTTTATGGATGAGATTGATGCAGCACTTGACTTCAAAAACGTCTCCATTGTAGCATTTTACGTCTACGTAAGTACCTCAGAACAACAACTCCAGTGGAGTTTAGAGGGTATTTTCTTCATCACATGAAGACACCAGTCTAGATGTGCTCAGAATGTTAGCTCCTCCCTGTATTCCAGAATGCTGTGGGCTAACCCCAGTGCCTTCTGTTGCAGGAGCAAGCAAAGAACGCCCAGTTCATCATCATCTCCCTGAGAAACAACATGTTTGAGATGGCAGACAGGCTCATGGGCATCTACAAGACTCACAACGCCACCAAGAGCGTGGCACTCAACCCCAAGCTTATTGCAGCCAAAGCTCTGCCTGAGCTCAAGGTCTCAGAGAGTAATACAGAGGACACTTAGGGCAGCCTTCAGTTCCCTGCTCATTGCTGCTCTTTCTGATGGACATTTGTATGGGGATTTATCTTGTTAATAAAACCAGCCTCAATAAAAGTTTTCTAAATACATATTTTAATTTTTTTAAAAATAAAAAGGTGGGGTTGTTTTTTTTTTTAGTTTTTATTAAACTATTTCTTAACTGCTGTGTCCAGCTGTTTTAATATTCTGGGGGCCAAGGGTTGGTTTTAAATGCCTGGTTGGTTTTGATCAGTTGGTTTATAGTGAGCAAGTTGTTTTTGAATGCTGAGTGTCCTGTAAGATGGTGTTACAAGTTGCAGCGTGCATAGTAACTTACCTGGAGAAGGATGCTGCTGGGGAATGGGATGGTTGTAGCCATTCTCTAACGAGCTGGGTTAGGAGGCTGCTCTTCAGTTTTCCCCCAAGGATGGCTCCTCTCTGCCCATGCTGTGCAGTCATGACAGCAGCATTGCTCCCCACAGGGCAGGGGTGAGGCTGGGTACATGGGTACCCTGCTCCTGGCACTCACCTGGCTCTTATAGACTCTTCTCCAGTGCCACCAGCCTCTTGTCACCATTTCCAGGGCCAGGCTTTGCTTTGAATCCCTTGGGTTCAGTCAGGCCAGGATCTGGTTCCCATTACTCTGAGACCCTGAGCTACCCCTGCCTGGCTCCTGATGGCGCTCTCTAAAAAACCATCAAGCACCAAGCTGAGCAGTGCCCAGCCCTGCCAGCTCTCACCCCTGTGCCCAGCCTGGCCCTGGCAGGACACAGGCACCTCTAGGCTTGTGTCAAAGGGGCTCCTGCTGTTGGCAGCAGTGCAAGAGGGGCTGCAAGGGAGGAGGATCATCCCTTGGAGAAGGAGCTGGGGAACAGGTTTTCAGCTGCAAGAGAGTGGTGACAAAGCAATAGTCCCCCAACAGTTCTCAGGTGGGCTGCTCAGACCCCTGGGCACTGAAGGCTCCTCCCCTCCAGGGTCTTCACTTGCTCCTTTTCAACCAGACTTCTCAAAAAGACAAAAAGGAAAAAAAACAAAATCACAACATCTAAAAAATGCAAGCAGGAAAAATTACCCTTCTAACACAAGGTTTCAAAAGAGACTAATTCAAAAGATTAGAACCCCCCTCCCCACCCTGGGTTTGACAGGGTGCAAACCCTTCTGAAATCAAACAAAAGGCATTAAAGAGATGTAAAGCTCTTGGACAATTCCTGGTGCAGGAGCCCTGTAAAGGAAGGAGCAGAGCTGCACCACCCTGCCCCGTGCTGGCCTCGAGCAGAAGCTGCTGCCTCACTCCAGCTGTCAGACACCAGTACCCAACAACTGCCATAAGAGCAGTAAAACCTGGGATGGGACACATGGAATTCCCATCCACCCACCTTGGGATGACACTTGACAGAGAACCTTCCTGAAGTAGCTGAAGAAAGGCAGGAGAGAGCATGTTGGGTACCACTGTTCTGCTCCAGGGAGACTGGCTCCTCTCCCCAGCCCTGTCCAGGATCAGGGGGGGTAAGGGAATGAAGGTGTTGGGCAATCCTGCTGTAAGAATATCCTTTATTTGTATGCAAAACTGTTAAAATCCACCATGCAGTAGAACAAGTACTAAATGTTCCAATCACCAGCGTATGAACTGCTCTAGGCTTCACAAAGACTGCTTTAACTCCCTTTGGAAGTCAGGAAAAGAGAGGAAGGGAATCCAAGGAAGCAGCCTCAGATAGGAGCAGACAGACACTCAGCACCAGCTTCTGAGACACCAACCTGCCATGGAACCAAACCCCAGTTACCACTGTTACTGGGAAATAATATAACCAACAGCATTTACCCCAGCACAGAACACAACACCCATCCAAACCAGTGGCATTCCCAGGGTTTGCCTTTAACTCTCCAGCCTACCCTAAGCACAGGCACAAACTCCCAAGGACCACCCCCTGCCCAGAAGGCACCAGCTCAGGAGCACTGCTGCCTCTGCCACCTGACCCTGAGCTGCCCAGGAGCTGCTGGGCTGGCCCAACAACACTGCACTGGGAATATGGCACTGGGAGCTTTAGGCTGGCTCAGGGAATGTGCCAGCAGCACATCCCAGTGACCTCACCCAGTTTGGCAGCAGCTGGTACTCAGCAGGACAGCAGTAGTACCTGCTGGCGGCAAGGGGCAAGGTTTGGGTTGCACCAGGGTTTGGAATAGCCAGGAGTTACACTGACCTGAGAATTCAACCACTGTTCACCAGCTTCTGCCCCACACAAGGGCCAAGGAGTGCCCCAGGAATGCTCCATTATGGAGTCACACAACTGGGCCTGGCAAACACTCCTTGGGGGGTTTCCTGGTGAAGTGTAAGCTCACCTGGGCTCTGCTGCTGTAACCAACTCTCTCCAAGGCTGTTCCAGCACTCCCTGTAACCAACCTGGTAGCAACTGAAGGCCAAAAATGGTTTTTACTAGGGGTTTTGCTCTGGAGCATGAGGAACAGAGACAGTGATGGTTTGACTGCAAACTACAACACTGTCATGTTTGCTCTGCAGCCTGGTAATCTGTTGTTTGTGCTGCAAAGCTGAATGTAAGAAATGCACATTATTTGTCAAGTTTTGAGAGCTGACATCACTGGAAATCCTTAAACCACCGACTTCCACAGGAGTTTGGCTACTGCCTACAGGCTGTGTCTATTCCCACTACAGGTTAAATTATGTAGCACAAACTCAGGGGTCCTTTCAGAGCTCCCTGCCACCCAAACAAGCACCCAGGCTGGGCACAGCTGGCACACTCAGCTGTGTGGTTATTTCACCTGCAGATACTGCTGAGGTGGAGAATCTGAAAGAAAAGGTTACTATACTCAGGCTAAAAAACCCCAGAAGATTCACTCGTCATCCACAGGTAAAACCAGGAACAAAGCAAAGCCAGGGCTGGGCAAGTATCTTTGGATGTATCAGGTAAAACAGTCAGTGTGGCCAGAAAAACACTAAATGGGAGCTTTAGCTGCACCAGAGCTACTGCCTGACCTGCCCAGGATTCATCTGCAGCCTAAGGTGGTGTTTTAACCTTTCCTGGTGAGTGCTTTATTAAAGAAAACCCAGTGAAAGCTATGGTACCAAAAAGCAGAAAGCTGGTAGAGATGTAAGTTCCTGCCAACAAGCTCCAGGATACAACCTGAGGTGACTGTAGCTTCCTTAGGCAGACCCTGTCACTCACCCTGGTTAAACAACTCCCCACCCACTGCAGAGAGCAGGAGGAAACCTTTTTTTGCTGCAGATCTCAGATAACCAAGAGTTAGGGAAGAGGAAATCCATACAGTACAGGAAAAGGAGGGTATGGAATACAAAAGTGTAGAACTTCAACAATACAGCTTTTCAGTAAAAATTAGAGAATAACAGTCCTGTGGATTCCTACACCAACTTCCACATGATCACTGAAGGAGCTGAAGAGAAGCAATTCTCCCTAAAAACTCCATCAGTACATTGAATTTATGGCACAGCACATCCCCTATATTCTGGAAACAGGTGTGAAAATCTTCATAAGCAAGCAGCAGGAACTCTGAGATACAAGCAGGAGTAACTCTGATAACAGCTGATGACATGGGCTTGTGAAGTGACAGCACAATTCCCACCCCTAGGAGAAAAAGCAGCAGGACCAGGAATGGATCTACAGCCTGGAGGAGCCCTTTTCCCTCCTTGTCAACACCTTTGCCACACAACTTCCTTTTTGGGATCAGTTTTATTTCTGGAGGCAGGATCTTGCTGATGTGACAAACTTCAGTTTTGGACCAGACTTCTTTCAGCAGGTACCCCATCCTCGGGGAGACCTCCACGGGTTTGACCACAGGGAGCTGCTTCTCTTTCAGAGCCTGCACACGCTTCTGCAGCTCACCTGCTGTCTCCAGGAAAGCCAGGGGGGCATCTTCCTTCTGAATGTCTGTGTTCAGGGACATCAACTCGAGCTGCTCTTCCCTTATTTGTTTCAAGTTCTCAATGAGAGGGTCATATTCTTCTGATAGGTGCTTGCTCACTTGTTCCAGGGCAGTCAGCAGAGCTTGTTTTTTGTGCTCCAGAGTATTGTTGAATTTCTTGAAGTACTGCAACACCAGTTTTTTATCATCCTGGATGACGCTTTCACACTGGGCCTTCTGCTCCTTCAGGTTTTCCAGCAGCAAACACACATCAGTCCAGTACTGGTCGGTGAGCTGCTCCATCAGTTTTCCAGAAGCTTCTTTTTCTTTCAGGTAGGCACTCTGGATGTCCTCTATGGGGTGCCCGTGGTGCTCCCCCATTGTGAGGCAGTGGCCACACACCAGTTTTCTGTCCAGGAGGCAGTAGACGTTCAGGGGTTGCCTGTAGTGCTCGCTGCAGGTGACAGCGCCCTGGTCCTCCTGCCGGTACTTCTCTATGATAGCTTTGAGTGCAAAGTTGACAGGCAGGGATTCCAGAGCATCCGTGGAAATTTCTAGCACACTCCTACAGTTTGGACACTTGAGAGGGGTGATGGAGGGTCTCCAGGTGCTGGCAGCATTGGTGGACAGCTCAAGGACTCCTTCCAGACAGCTCCTGCAGAAGGTGTGGGAACAGGGCAGGACACGTGGATCTTCAAACAGGCTGAAGCAGATGGTGCATGTCAGTTCTCCCTCCAGCTTCCACAGGGACTGCCCAGGGGAGAGAAACAAGGGGAAAATTAGCTCATCTCCAGGTACAATTCACTCCTAAGTGGCCCAGTGTGACAACTGGTGACCAGTAACCCAACCTCCGGAAAAGGACACCCCAAAAACCCCCCCATGGGAGAGTGAGCAGTGGTTCCAAGAGGTCAGCAAAGCATGATCTGTGTGTGATCAAAGCAACCAGGCAGTGATCACCCGTGCCCCACATTTGCCTTGACAAGCCAGGAAAAACACCCACCTGCTGCTGGGTATTTTCACAGTGGGAAACAGAACAAGTTTCCAAATGACCTCAAAATGATGATAAATTACTCATAATGGGAGAAAATGTTCAGTGTAACAGAACAGCAAGTACAGAAATGGGGTTTTTCCTCCTTTAACTGTTTCCAAGTGTTACTTTTAGCAGAGTATCACACAAGCAGATGGACTAAAAGCTACCTCTAGGTTCTGGAACAAACAAGAGTCTGACTCCATGGCCCTCAAACACAACCCTCTAACAATAACTGGACTCTAAAAGTCACAAATAACAAGTCTAACACCAGTTTTCACCAGAAATCACAACTCATTTTTCATTCTGTTAATAAGTAAATTAATCAGCATTGCTCCTGCACGAGGCACAGAGAGAATTTGATGGAAGCCAGAAGCTAAATACTCAAGACTCCAGTTTCCTGAGAGTTAAATCTGCTCTGAATAGAGAAACCTGTTGTGGTGGCACAGAAATAAGCCTGGCTTACCTCACTTCACTGAGACAGGCTGGCACTCCCAGAAGTGAAAGTGTTCAAGACTCATCAGGCTCCCTCTGCCTTGTATCACTACTAATAATAATCCAATTATCACACAAAACATTCACTGCAATGCCAGGACGTCGCTGCATGCTTTATGTTGAAAACGTATCTTGAATTTCATCATTAAAATAAATAAATCTGACACACTCCAGGTCATTTTTCCAGCTAATGAATACAAAATGATGGTTCACTTTGTTGAACTCCATTTAAAAAAAAAAGGAGACCGTGACAACAGCTGGGAGAAAATTTACTGGAGAGACATAATAAAGAATAATAATGTCCTTAAAAAGGATGATCAAGTGTGTTGGCATTTATAACTGCCTAGGGTGTTCTCCTCCTTACAGGGAATTAACATCAAAGCACCAGAGATACTCAGCAAAAGAGATTTGCAACCCTTTGACACTAAACCTCCTCCTGCACTGTGCTGCTGTTACTAAAGACCATGAGAGATTCTCCCCTTGCCTGGGGGAGCCAGACCTTTATTCTCCAGCTCAGCCCAGCCACTGAGGCACCACTAGATCCTTTAGGTCTATACATTAATAATTACACATTTTCAAGTGATGTTCCAGACACTGGAACTAAAGAAATGTGTCAATAATGAAGGGAAGCTGAATAACAAAACTACTTGACCGTCTAGATTTTTTAAATATATCATTCATTCCCATAAGAAGTAGATGTAAAGCTTAGTTTTATATGTATTTTTATATATATATATATTTAAAAGTTATGATTAATATTAAGAATGTCACTTCCACTTAAAAGAAAAATAATGGTTAAGGTTTTGCTCATGGGTAAAAGAGAAAATTCTTAGTGGATACTCATTTTGTTATATATAGTTTAAAAAAACCCTTCATGTCTAAAATTACTTTTTCCTAAATCCTAGACTGCAGTACTTTTCAACAGAGCTGTTAAAAAATAGAAGTTTTCTTCATAAAACCCATGTCTAGCTTATTTAAGCTGTGTAAAAGAGAAAATGAACCCTCAAAAACTTCACTGCAAAGCAGTTAGTTGCTCACACAGAAAAAGACTAAAGAGCTGGGGGGGCACCTTGACAAACAAAAACAAAACCAAAGGAAGCTGGTAAATACTTCCCTGCCCAGAGCAGATACTTCTCCTGAAATATTCCAAACCCCAGGCAGCAAATCCCTGTGTGCACATCCATATTTATCACAGGAGTCCCCCAGTGCAAGCAAAGCACAGAAGGTATTTTCAACATTCAGACAGGTTATTGTGCCACTAACAGGGTTTCAGAAACCTTCCACCAACAGAAGGCCTGCTAAGGAGCTGTGATTTTATCCTCTTCTAATTAGCAATAGGACTGATGAGGTGCAAACAATTGGTACAGCCTGTTCTCACTACAGCTTATCTGCCAAAGCTTCCAGTTAGGAGATCAAAATAACATCGTGTTTTCCTTGATAGCTCTGCCTTCCTCAGGCCACTGCTCATCCAGTTTATTATCCCAGATGTTGTTTAGGAACGATTCTATCAGGAATAAAGCAAATAGCAGCGTTTGGGTAGATAAAGACCTAACTGCTTTCAAGCAAGAGGCAGCCATCACAAGCCTAAACACCCCCATTCTCCTCTGGAGGGTGAAATTTGGCATGGGGCAGCAGCTGTAACCTGCACCGTTGAGTTCCAAGGACACTGTAGGCAGAGCCTGCCGAGGAATCAAGCTCCCCACGCCTCCTTCACACCACTGCCAGCAACAAAAACATCTGCTCCCTCCTGAAGGGCACTGCTGGGAATGCTGCCCTGCACTTCCACTAAACCCACGGCAGAAAGGAGCTCTCCCCATCACATCCCTGTCTGTGAAGCCCTCCTGCAGCACTAGCAGAGGAGCTTAGGTGTATGTCGTGCAAAAATAAGTGATTAAATAAGATTACAGGCAGAGTTTTCCATGTGTAAGTCCCCTTCAAGTTGAAGGGGGATTGAACTTAAAGCAACAAGACCCAGGTGCAGTGTGGTTGTAACAAGAAGAGCACCAGCAAACAACAGCTAGACCTTAACTCTTTCTATTCTGGCCCATTTCAGCTGTACTGATTTATTGCACACCACAAATATTCCATGCCCACATCACAGTGATTTTCAACCAGGGATGTTCTGCCCCCAGGGATGCTCCTGCCACTGCTACTACATCCAGATTTTTACACTGATCCCAGATTTTTACACTGATTATTTTCTTTATGACCTGCAGGGAGATGAGCACAGCCACAATATCTGTCTAGCTTCCCCATCAAGCTGACCTAACCCTTCTATACACACCTCATGCTATGACAAGCAGCTTACACAAGTTACCATATTCCAAAAAGCAAGATATACTGCTCTGCTCTCCATACTCAGTGCAAAACAACAAAATATACTCTCCACCCTCCTGCTGCACTGAGACTCTCCATCCCTTATCTCTTGAACTGTACCAAAGCTGCTGGCATACACTGTGGAGCAAGAAAACACCTTTACCTGGCACCTGCAGACCCTGTCAGCTCAGAAAGCTGGTAAACACAAACTGGTAGGGATCTCCGGTGTCACCCCCGTGCCCCATCAGGGCCACTCAGCAATGCTGGGAGGGGTGGGAATCTCTCCAGAGGACACTCCCCAACCTCTCTGGGCAGCTAGAGAAAGGAATGAACATTTAACAGCAGAAACCGGCTAAGGTTCCAAAGGCGCTTCAATGCGCTGGGAGAAGGGGTCGGGGCCGCGTCCCCTGAGAGCAAAGACGGCTCGAGGGGGTGACGGCGGGTCCCTCACCAGCATCCCCAGCCCTGAGGGGCGGGCACCGCGGCCCCCTCTCCGCTCCGGAGACAAAACCCTCACGACACCACCTCCCGGAGAACGAGCCGAGAGCGGAGGGAGCTCCCAGCGAAGGGCACCTCCCATGACTGTCCCAGCGGCCGCGCAGCTCTCCCGGGGCTCTGCTGCGG
>JANHGL010003289.1:0-28787 GCA_024611195.1 Ceyx melanurus | reverse complement strand
CTGAGCATCTCTGTGCCCTCCTCTGGCCCTGCTCCATCAGCTCCATGTCTCTCCTGTGCTGAGGGCTCCAGAGCTGGACACAGGGCTCCAGGTGAGGTCTGCCCAGAGCAGCAGAATCACCTTTTTCCATCTGCTGGCCACACTTCTGATGCAGCCCAGGGTGCCACTGGCCTTTTTTTCTTTTTTTCTTTTCTTTTTTTTCTTTTCCAATGGGATACTTTATCAGAGTGTTGTGCAGTGCTGAGCATCTCAGCCTCAGATTCAAGTTAAAGAGCTCCCCAGAGCTCTGTCTCTCCTCATCCCTTCACAAAGTTTGTGCGATTATTTATACAGCACACTGGTTTTTCCTCCAAGATAAATTCCTCAGCACTCTATTTTTAACAACAGTGAAATACCAGCAGGCCAGCTTCTGAGAGAGTCATCCCAAAGAGAGAAAAACATTATAGTCACTGCTATAGCTACAAAGCCTCTGTCTCCCAGTGCTGGGAGATACTGAGAATGGGCAAGATTCCTGCCCCAGCACATGAAAAAGTCCCTGAGATGGTACAAAAGAGCATCCAAATAATTGCTTTGGGGGCAAAACTGCTGGTCAGCCCTAGATAATGATCCTATTAGTGATCTTCTGGTAGAGGTCTAATGAGGTCATCATAGGCCTTCCACTGACTTCAGAGCAAGTTGAATATAACAGTAGGTGGGGGTTGGGAGCTCTTTGCATCCTTTTTTCCTCATGTTTTAGGAGGCTCTGGGATTTAAAGAGAAGACTAAAATGAAGATAGCAGATTTATTGGTTAAAGAGACCTGCAACTTCATGTTGAAAATGCACCTAAAGACCCACCCCAGAAGAAAAAGTATCATAGTTTCCAGTTTTGTTCTGTCCTTAAGTTTCAGTCAGTCTCAAATTCAGGATGTCAAATTTATATGAAAAGCAGATGATCTCAGAGGAACCAAAATCACTAAGTATTACTGTACAACTTTGTATATTCATTGCATGGAAAGGTAATGTCATAACACCAACAGCATTTCTAAGCATGACACCCAAAGCATCTTTTCTATGAGCACATTCCTCAGGATCTGATGGATTGTACTTAAAAACAAAAAGCCACACCAAATCCATTCAGTTATCCTGAGCTTTTGGAAGCAGTATGATTCATTAGTGATTGCAATAAATATATATATTTGGTATAAATACTACTCAAAAATGCCAACAAAAAAGTTGATAAATTCCAAAATATTATTTTTTTTAAATCCCAAACAAACATATTGAGGCAAAACCACCTTTTTCGTATCTAGACTGTAACATGTTCAAACCATGGCATTCATCAGCATCTCCATGGGAGTGGCACAGTGCCCACCACACAAGGTTAATGATTTAAGCAGGGCCAAATAAGACATCTAGCAGTAATAAATGCTCCTTTACAGGTTTAACACATGGCTTCCAGCTCCTTTCACATCCAACCATGGTGCATGAAACGCACAGCCTAAGACTAGTGATCAAACCTGGAGCTGGTCTTCCAAGATGCTGGTTGTCCAGGAAGACCTGGTATGGATGTGCTCTCACACCCATGGCAGAGGTAAAAATGCTTTTCTGTCTGGCTCTTCAATCAGCTGTCTCCATAGCTGGACTTCAGTACCAACCATCACTTGAGTATCAATCCTGTCTACACTTGAGATCATGTCCCATAACTGATCTTTCTCACTGGTCTTTTTTTTTTTAATTTCTGGAGTACTTCAGTCCCAATGGACAGCTGCCTGGACACCTCCTTCACTTTCAGTGCACAGCCCATAAGAGGTTTTGTTGCACAGACTAAGTGTTAACAAGCAAAATACAGGCAGTAAGGTCATTGTACTGCTTCTGCCACCACCAATTCAGCCACCTCTGCTCACCTCAGTGCTTTGTGTACACCTGAAAGCACACAGTGGAGAAAATTTCTCACAGAGGAGAAAATTTCAGCTCAACTTTGGGGGCTGGATGTGGAGGAGTGGCACCTTAGGGTCTCCTATAACACTGGAGTGTAGAAGCTGTTTGTTGTTTCCCTTGCAAGCAACTCAGGGGTTTGTTGTTTCCCTTGCAAGCAACTCAGGCCTGTAGACATGAAACTCTTTCTTCTTCCAAAGTGACACATTGAGGGGCCATTGCAGTGAGAAATGGGCAGTTCTGCATTTGCTGTGGAGTGTGTATTTCATTAGAACTGTGGTCAAAGAAGTGTTTTTGTTGTGGATGGAATAAAGAGCTGCAAGTGCTGTGGGAGTTCAGCAAAGCAGACAGTCCTGTTCCAACACAGGCCCTGACACCTCTTGCTACAGAGGAGATGAAAAGCAAAGATTTATTGTTATACCAAACAGCTCCAGGAAAATCCTCTCTCTGTTATCAGTGGGCCTAGAAAGTAGGCTTAGGAAGAAGCAGTGTTTAGGGGATAAGACATGTCCAGCTCTGAACAAAAGGAAACAGCAGCAAAACACAAACATTAGGTGCCATCGGCTAACTGGGCGCGAGGGCGGGAAACAGCAGGAAGAGGGCCAAGCTCTCAGGGAATGCTTCCTGCCACCAAAAGTCAGCCTCCCCCCCCATCCTCCAGCACACAACGTTTCCCCATCCCTTATTCTTTCTGGAATACCTTTCTTCCAGCCTCATTGTTGTGCAAGTTCATCAGCCTCCGTGCATTCTTTTTGATTTCTCGGGCATCAACAAACCTCCGGGAGAACTCAATGCCGTATCTGATATCCGCGGAGCAGCCTCCCCACTTCCAGCCCTCCTCCTGGTTGTAGTAGCCCTGTTTCTCTCGGTCACAGCCACAATTGCTGAGGTTGCCCTGGCTGCAGGCGGCCGTGACAGCGTGTGCAACCCCGGCAGCAGTAATGGCATAGGTGAAGGCAGCCTCCCTGCTTCCTGTGGAGAGAAGCCAAAAGCTGATGTGTTGGCAGAAAGGCAGCACGCACTCACTAAAGCAAGCACATACATCATCCCCAGCACTGGTGTGGGGAAGGCTTGGCTAAAAAGTGTGTGGTTCTCCTTCTTGCAGGATGCTGTACCTGGTCCAAAGATGCAGCTCAGCTGGGGTGGGTTACCCCAGGCTGTGTGGTGGTCCCACCTCCAGCACCAGAGGGAAGTTTGGTAAGCAGGCTGGGCAGTGGTGGTGTGAGGCAACATGATTTGTTTGCACACTGTCTAGTCAGGTTTGCAAGCTGAGCTTTACCTAGTTCAGATTAATAATAAGTGTGTCACTGACAGCAGTGTCACCAGAAGACAAGCTCTAGCTGTTGGCACTGCATGGGGAAAGAAAAGTGTCCAGACAATGCAAAAAATACCATAGAATCAGAATTGTCAGGCTTGGAAGGGACCTTAAAGTTCTTGTTTCAACCTCCCACTAGAGCAGGGTGCTCAGAGCCCCATCCAGCCTGGCCTGAGAAACTGCCAAGGATGGGGCTGCCCCCACCTCTCTGGGCAACCAGACCCATTCAGATGTGCTAGAGGGGGAAGATTATTAATTAATCCACCTTTGTAAGTGCTCCAGTAGCATCCATTAGTGATGCTGTAATGACCTTTTTCCACTCCCACTCTGACTCAACCTCTGCATTGCTTTGGCTATTGACACACAAGGACATGCTGTGGAGCATTTGATTTCCTCTCCAAGCCAAGAGAGATCCTGTCATGGAGTTTAGACTAAAAAAATCCTTTTAGAAAAAAAAGTTGAGGGTTTTTTTTCTGTGATGCCACTTCTTGCCAAGGCTACTCATTGTTCCAGCTGTTGATACTAGAGAAGAGAGGCAAATAAACCCCCTTTCTTTTCTAGACACTGAGTTGCTTGTTGGATGCACATAAGAAGATACAGAAGCAGGATGATCAGAAGGGATTTTACAGTCCATTTGTGCTACCACATGAGCCCACACTGCCAGTGCCTTAAGGTAGGGCTGGATCATGGTCCCTGGGGTTTTGCTGTTCTTATTTCTAACAGTTTCCCTACCAGTTTCCTTCTTGGTGCTACCCTCATTTTCTCCTGTGTGTTTATCTGGTGTTAAACAGACAATCTGGTATTGCTGAAGCCAAAGAATAACAGTAAAGAACATGTAGAAATGCTTTAATGACCACACACACAGCTTTCACTTTGGTAATAGATTTGTGAAGAGGAAAAAAAAAGAAGAGGAGAACAAAAAAAACCAAACCAAAACAATAGAAGGTTGGTTTTGGGTTTTTTTTTCAGGATTCGTGGATATCATAACTATTCCAGAATGACCAGTGCACAGTGTGTTTGGGGGTTATATTTTATATTACTTTATTTTCAAAGATAGCTTCCTGAAAGTTTAAAATGCTGCTGGATATGAGAAAGATCCTACAAAAAACAATCATAAACTGCTTTTTGGCACCATTTACTTGTTTCTCCGAGGTAATAAAAAAAAGGAACTTCAAGAGAAAAATAAAAGGGTGCTATGTTCTTCAGGTACCAAGGAGGTGAAACTGATTTGTGTATTATTTGAGTTGCAAGAGAAGGAGTGGCTTTGCTTTCAAGCACAGAAGTGTTTTGTTGGGGTGTACTCTGTGTGTAGTCTGGTTCAGTAGTTCCCAAACTGTGGTCCACAGAACACTGGTGGTCCAGGAGGCCAAGGTGAAGGGTTCACAGCTAATCCACAGAACCATATTAAACACTGTTTTTAATAGTGGTTTCAATTAAAAGTTTGATGATAATGATGGCTGGTGGTCCACAAGAAATTCTGAGGGTTGATAGCAATCCAAAACAGTTTGGGAACCTCTGTTCTAGTTCCTAGTTTGTTCTCTAAAAATCAATAGTCACTTCTCTCTTCTTCATCCACTATCTGAAGTCAAAGCCAAGACCTGTGTTTTAAAATATATCCTGTTTTCTTGCAGGTTTTCTGCTTTCATCTCCTTTAAAAAAAAAAAAAACAAACCAAAAAACAAAACCCTATTCCTGTTCTATAAATTGGAGGATTGGAAATATGAGAATAGAAACTTGCTGTATAGATAAATTTTCCTTCCTATTCCAGGTAAGTAAACAAGAGTGCAAAATCAGGGGAAGTTCTTGAGTTCAGACATCTTTGAAACACATGTAGAAACACTTACAGACAAGAAGAAATGTGTTCTTAGAGAACACTTGTTGTAAGCTACAGTTCAGTAGATTTACTCAGAGATTCACATTTATTTTAAGCATTTTTATGCTTAAGCTTCATGTATTCAACACATATCCAGAGTAGTTGGGGGGGGTTTGTTGTTTAGGTTTTTTTTTTAAACTAGAATATGTTCCAAACCATCCCTTGAACTTCAGTGTAAGCATTACCTCAGCAGTTCTCTAAAGTCCCAGGATCAGTAGAGTCTATCAGAAAATGCTGATGGGGGAGGGAGGGGAACCTCTGTGCTCAAACAGTGTTTATCTGCTGTACACAAGGCTTTCCATTAGCATGTCATCACTTGGAATCAGTTCTAAGCAAGCCTTGGTTAGACAGCTAAAAATATTTTAAGTAATGATTGCTGTGATACCTGAATGGAGAACAATAATCTCATTTTATGGCATTTCCTGAGATTTCAAAAATATTCTTGTTCTGCAATGAAACAGAGACAAGCATTTCCAGAAATGTTCATGACATGGATAAAGATGATAAACAGCAGATTGTACTAAATTTTGAAGCTAGATTTTTCTTTTTTGCCAGCAAATATCCCAGTCACCTAGTTATTTGACACTATTTCTCTCAGAGGAAAAATTCTTGTTTGACTTTTCAGTGTTTTCTGGCATGTAGGCCAGAATAATTCTGTCAAGACTTTATTTTGGTGGTAAGACACTTCCATGTGTGTTTAACCTTTCTATCTTGGGTGACTTAGTCTAGGTGCCCCTGCTCTGGCAGGGGGGTTGGACTAGATGATCTTCTAGGTCCCTTCCAACCCCTAACAGGCTGTGATTCTAGGATTCTGTCCATCCATTTCCCTCTTAGAAACGCCTGCTTTAGTATCAAAAAAGACAGTTCTGATTCAATTTCCAAATATATATATATTTATAATATAATTTCTGAATATGGAATTAATGTTTTCATAAGTTAATTTGCTTTCTAAATAGAGGTTGCATTTAAAACATGCTCTGATAGCCAGCAATACAGCCAGATGCTGCTCACACAGACACCTACTGCATCATCACTGCTGAAATTAGTGATTTCTGGCAGATAAGGTGAGAGGAGCCTATCCAGCCACTGTTGGAGTTGTGGAGCAGCCTGCATTTTACCCCTAATTTAGATGTCATCTCTGGCTAAGACTGCTAACTGAGCACTAAACTTAGTGTGGGTTGATGTGGAAATTATTACAAGTTCCATAATTGCTGCAGTTTACTACATTCTAGATGCACTTTTTCAGCATGTAACCACCATCAGCTGAGAATCATACATGCTAAATACATATTTTGAAATATATTCAGTTGTGAGTGCAGGGTTAAAGATTTAACTGTTTCACAGCTCTTAACAAGACATCTGTTTTCCTGGGTAACTAGATGAAAATATGACTATGCCACACATCATCCTGAAACATCTTGTGTCAGCAGCTAGGTGAGTGAGTGCCACTGAATTTCAGCCATTAGAACTTAACTTTTTATTATTAAACTGCAGAATGTACACTGTTTAGCCAGCAATTTGCTAAATCTTGGATCAACAATGGCAGAGAAAAATGCTACACACTGCTGTTAAACAAAACAAATTCCTCATGTACTTACACCATCTGCAGACACCAGATTGATTATATGACACAATACAATATAGGTCAGTGCTAAGAAGAAATGAACCATGGCAGAGGTTTGATTTGATTTTTTTTTTTGCCAAACCTCTCCTTTTCAACAAGTCTTCTTTTGCAAGTGAAAGCTGAGGATACATTGGGTCATTTTTTTTTGGTCAAAAGACAATAGGTACATCTAGATGAGTAAACTAAAATTCAAACAACAGCACCCCAAGTAGGGCTGAGTGAAAACTTTTGCAGACAAGCTTAGGTCCTGTGTCATTTTGTATTTTATTTGACATTCTCATTAGCAATTCTCAAGGAAAATAGTACAGGCTCTTCTCTTTGGGTTTGATCCAAGGGCAATACAAGTCAGTGAGAGTTTTCTCACCATCTGGAGCAGATTCTTTCTCTATTTGCATTTTCAGCGTAATTAATTTTGGGCTACTTGGTTTATAATCTAAAAACAAGGGTTGGTTTAATTTATCTAGCTGTCTAATTTATGGTACCCACTGCTGCATGTCAGAACTGTAGACCACTGAAAATTACTTTGTACAAGCAGAAAAAAAAATACCACAGAAAAGCAGGGCTGGCAGGAACCTCAGGAAAGTCTCTAGTCCATCCCTCAAGCCTGAAGTAGGTTAATAACACAGCTACCCATCAAAACATCTTTTTATTTTTCCTGTTCTTAAAGATTTTCAGTAGTGGGGATTCCACATTCTCATCTAGTGCCTCAGGATCTCCTGTTGGCACACTAATTTTTTTACTAATTTTTACTAATATTAAATTGTCTTTCTGAATGCAAACCCACTGCTTCTTTCCCTACAGAGAGTAAGAATGAACTGCTCTCTTATTCTAGCAGCAGCCTTTCAATATTTACAGACTTGATCATACCAGATCCAGCACAGATCACAAAGGAAACCCAGTTAATACTTCCTTCCATTTTGGTAACTACCCTCCAAGTACAATTTCCAGATAGTATTTATACCCATTTGGCTAGATTTCCTTTGGTTTTCTTATGAGAAATATGTCATATAAAGTGGTTTATTCATTTAAGTCCAAGATATATGGTGTATTCCCTGCCTCTGAGGCCCTGGGTGGAAAAAGAAGGAAATTAGATTGGTTTAACATGATTTGTTCTTGACAGATCCTTGTTGACTGTCATCTCCTTGTTCTCAGTTATGAGCTTACAAATGGGGTTTTGTTCCCATATTTTTTTCATTTACTGAAGTTAAGCTGATTGGTCCTATATTTTATATATTTATTTTATTTTTTTTTTAGACAAAGGCAATACATTCTTCTTCTCAATTCTTCTTAATTAGAGTTCTCCACAACTTTTCAGCATCCTGAATGGCTGTCAGGACTAATGGCTCTAAACCAGCTTCATGAAATGTTCCAAGGTGAGGGACAGCTAACTGAAAAACAAATCAACCTGGACAAATGCTTCTCTCTCCCTAGAGCTGGGATAGAATTCTTCTGTTGAATATTTCAGTTCTGTAACCACCTGCTCACCATTGACCATTTTACTGAAGGCTGATGCAAGAAGTGCTTGGCCTTCTTGACATTATCCTTGATTTACACTCTCCTCAAGGATCTACCTCATTGAGTAGCAGAGCAACTTTTTTCTTCATCTTCCACTCATTGACAAAGTACCAACTGTGGCAGGACCTTCTGGTCAAAGCTGATGTTCCAATAGTCACACTGGGTAATATTCTATTTACAAGACATATTGGTTTTCCATTTCCTCCCTTTTTTTCCCCTCTTTTTTTTTTTTTTCTTCCTAGAATCTAATTAAGCTGGTCTTGTTTGTTTCATCCAGCTAGAGCTAGAGAAATAGTTGCACATGATCTCAGCAGCTTCTTCCTGAACTGCTCCTGGTGTCTATTTTTGATTGCATATTGCTGGGACAGAGAACACTGGAGATTTCAAAGCTGAGAATGTGCAGTGCTATGACATAATGATTTATTTACAGATTCTTCTCTTATTCAGCATTTTTCATCTCCAGACTCCCACCAAGCTTCTATTGTTGGAGATGCCAGGATTTTGGCCACCAGTCTAGAATCACTGTCAACTGGATTGGTTTTTGTTGCTCCTGTGGGTTTGTCAAGTCTTCTTTTAGAATGGGTTGTACATGAGCCAGATTTATTTCACACTTGCCTTTTTGTAGCTCCTTGCTGTCACTATTTATATACTCCAGAAGCATGTCTGTTAAAAAGAGCAGTTTACTATGCCTCTGCTTTTCACATTTTTTTTTTCAGGCATTTTTCCAATTGCATAGATATTTTCTAGACTTGGTGGTGCTTTCCACAGTGGTTTCTGTAATGAGGCTTCCAACAATTTACAGGGCTTTTTAACCTAATTTACCACCTAAATATATTCCATTAACTACTGGCAAGTGTAAACAATAGTCAGCATTTCTCTTTCAAAGTGAGCATGATTCTGTTGTGTTTTGGACTGTCTTTTTGCATCATGTCCCTTGGTGGAATTTTCTGGGACAGTTGCTGTGAGGTTAATAAGTTAGCTGAGATCTTTTTGGAGAAGGTTTAGAAATGCCCAGAAAAAGATGAACTCCACTGTAAAATATTTGTTGCAGCAAATAATTCTTACCAACTCAGCCCTAACTAACAAACAAACTGCATCTCATTCTGCCAGAAAACAGGGAAATTAAGTTTTTACCCTAAAAAGTTAATCAGAACATGGTGCTAAGCTCTCATTTAAAGACTGCACAAGGGCAAGGCTTGGGAAATAGTGCACAAAGCATGAGGGGGTGGTTCCCAGCTACACTGTACCATTGAGAAAAGCCTGTGCAGTGTCACAGCTGGCTGTGTTTTCACAATGCTGCTGCTAATGCTGTCAAAGTAGGATGTGGGAAGCAATAGCTGCAGCAGAGAGCTTGTCTCCTGCCTGTGTTCTCCTCTGGACCTACTGATGTCCCATTGTGGCACTTAATGATTCCCTGCTGAATGTTTGGTTCTTTTTCTTTTCAGTGATGACTAGTGGTTTGGTATATTGTATATATCTTGAGCTTGTGAAAGCTCAGCTGGAGGCATCTTCCAATGTATTGGGGGTTTTAAAAAGCTCTTTGCACCCCTTGTCAGAAAGCATGGACTCCTGAAGGCATCTGAGAGAAACTGGGTCCTAATGTGTGCTAACATCCTTAGGCCCATTAAATGGGACTGTGAGGAGCCAGATGTTTTTATCTACTCTGTCCTGTTCTATTCTAATAATTCAACTGCCTCAATCTATTCATGATAACAGTTCTCAAGTGTAAATACATTTATTAATATATTATTAAAATTACATTTAAGGGCATTTCATAGAGAGAATCAGCTAAGAGAATCATTTTAAAGGCATTTCATAGAGAGGTTGGAAGGGAGCTCTAGAGATCATCAATCACCCTGCCAGAGCAGGATCACCCAGGGCATGTCACACAGGAACAGATCCAGGTGGGTTTTTTAATTCTCTAGAGAAGGAGACTCCACCTTCTATGCTCCAGTTTATACCCACTGTTCCTTGTCCTGTTACTGGGCACTACAGAGAAGAGGTTGGCTCCTATTTGACACCCACCACCCACATTTTTCTTTTTCTTTTTCTTTTTTTGAGGGGTTGTGTTTGGTCTTGGCAGTGTTCTTGCACTACAGTGTGGTCTGTTAAAGGCTTCTGAGATAGGTGTGTGGTGCTCAGCAAGGGAAATATCTGCTCTGATTAAGAAATAGAAATTTCAGTCATTTCAGTGGCCTGACATAAATACACTGGGTTGAGGAGCATCTCTTTAAAAATAAATCTGCCCTGCCATTTGCATGAAGTCATCTTTTCCTCTGTTATCTTATGTCACTTCTAACCCAGGTAATAAATCCCTGAGGGCAGTGGCCATGTCTGTGTTCTTCTGTAAATCACTGTGCACACCTGTGCTTTGCTGTAGCAACATGCTAAATAATAGCTGTAGCAACATGTTAAATAATAGCACCTTTTAAAGGTTCCCTGAATTATGAGTAGTTTTAAGTGATAAGCTCCTATACCTGGGCATTGCCAGAGTGTCTGTGGGTGGGTGTCTGTGTGTGTGTGAGTGAAATTGCAGGTGAAATTTCAGCTCTGGCTTCAGGAATTTCTTGAGATGGTTTAGTTAAATCATGAATGCTTCCTCAATATATATTGCAGACCCTATTAGTAGGTCAGTACTACTTTGCCATAATTATTGACTTACAATATATCACATATACATATATATATATATATATATGAAGAGATACCTCACTGAAGTTGGTGTTAGACACAAATATGTTTATTCAAGAGGCAGTCCTTGCCTTAAGAAGCTGCATCTTGCAGCTGGAGTGATGAGAAATATTATTAGCTCTCTTTAACAAGGGCACAAGGAGGTGAAGGCATTTTATCCTTACAGCAGAAGGACCTGTAAGAGAACAAGCTTTCTTCTTGATGGATTATTACTCTAGAAATCCCCTTTTGGATATAGATACAAAGCAAGAGCAATAATAAGCAAGCCTAGTCCAAGCCATTTTGAAGGTATAAGGTATTGTTTTCAGATTAGATGCCAAAGTTTACAGTATATAAAATTTACATCTATAGGCCAAGAGCTAGGCACCTGGAGCTAAATCTGCAAAGGGATGTTGGCTCCTATCTTTTCAATGTTCTTCCACCTAGTATTTTCCATGTTGCCAGGACAGGAATTCAGCCTTTCCAAGCACTGAGCATCAGACATCAAAAAAGCAATGCTTCCAGAAGCTATCAAGCTGCATGGGGAAGCCCCAAAACTGGGAGGAGAAAATGTGAATAAAGGAACAGAGTCTAAATTTATCCCATCAGAGAGCTAAGCCAGATTCCCATGCACAGTGAGCCTTTCCAGCCATGCTGGCAGCAGTTATCTGAGTGTAATTGCTGAGGGTATACTGTGGTTTTAGGAAAGGAGATCCCACCCTTAGAATACTCCACTATCAGTCCATTATCCTGTTTTATATTCTGACTGGGGAAAGAAGATTTCTTTACATTAAAAGCCAGAAGATAACTTTGTTGGTTTCACATTAGGATGAAGATATTCTACTGAACATAATATAATTCTAGTGTATTTTGCTAGGTTTTTTTTATTTATTTATTTTTCAGAACATTGCTTAACTTGATTCTATCAAGTACAGAATTAGGATAACTTCATAAAAAATAAAGTATTATTTTGACTTAGTCATGTATTTTAGTATTAGTATTTTGACCTTAGTTCATTAAGGTTTATGAAGAGCAGCAGTATCTTTTATTATACTGAATCCCATACACTAGTCATCTACTTGGTCTAATCAAATAAATAAATATTTCTTCCAATTATTTGTCAGATTTCCAATCTAAATCCAGAGAAATATCATAAAATGGCAGAACCACCTGTCACGTTGTAGCTTTCACTGCAGCAGTAATACAAGAGGAGGTAAACTTCAAATAACTGTGAATTGGCATCAAGAAATACCTTGATGTACAGACCCTTTTGTGGTAATAGCAGTAAATATGGGGGAAGTACTGCCTAAGCTCTGAAATAGTGGCAGCCAGGCTGGGGGAATATGAAAAATATCTTGGACTACTGGTCTGGAGAGATTAGCACCTTCCAGGCACAGAAAATGTTACACTTTGATCTTGTCCAGTCACTCTGTTTTTTCAAGATGGCCTTAAGATATTCTTCAAAACTGTCTAGACACAGCTAGAAGACTATTTTCTATGCTTGACAAAAAAAGAAAAAGCAATTTATATCAAACAGTTCACCACAGTGTTGCCTTTTCTCTGTAAAACTCTGCACAGGGATCTAGCAGAGAGGTTCTGGTTGCATTTTCTGGGAATTGCTGTTGGATTGTCTCCTGGAGGATAATCCTGCATGTTTTTCATTAAAAAAAAAAAAAAAAGATTTGTTGCTGCATGAATTCCTGTCGTGGTTTCTGATGCCTGGCAGGACACCTTAGAGGACCAGCTCGGTATGTCAAATTTCACAAACAAATATGTGAGTGTTATTGTGGTGACTCACCACTTACCCTTTGAGCTTGTGGGCTTTAATGTGTTTCTCTGGTGCATTCTTGGCAAGGTAGGGTTTGACAGGTGAGACACAGTGAGTCTTGATGTGGCTGTTTGGAATATCACCACTCCCTTGCTATCTCCTGCTGTAGCAGAACAACTGGGCCTCATTTAGCTTGCAGACCAACCCAAACCAGCCCTCCCTTGATGGTTGCAGCAGAGAGGTTGGGTCTGCAGATCATCACTATGAGCCTGCAGTCTGCTCTGATCATTCCACTGCAGAGATCACATCTTCCAGGCACAGGGCAAAGAGCTGGGCAGTAACCCCATCAGTCACTGGCATCCCCTGTCAGAGCTCAGATTTTGTGGAAAGCAAATGAGAAAGTTCTTGTGGGAGGGCTGGGTTGAAAGTTGCTTTCAAATTTGCTTAAATATTTTCCAAATGTTCTTACAGTGCTTGTGTGGCTGGGTCCACATTTCTGTTGCATTTCACTTGCCTGACAGTCCTTCTGGAAGGGGAGCTAGGTTAAAGGAATGATATCTCTGCTTCTTGGTGTTTAAAGGGTCTTTGCCTAGTAGTCAAGTTTGTAACCCCAGTGAACAAGACACAGCACAAATCACACATATGAAAGAGATTTAAAAGAGTAAAAAGCTCAGAGGGTTTTGGATAAATACACAAAGTTTAGATTCTGGTCCAAACCTCTCTGGTTTGCAAAATGAGTCTGGAAACATCACAAGAGCAAAGTTTTTTGGGGGTTTTTTTGGTTGGGTTTTATTTTTTTCTCTTCCAGCTCTGGATTTTCTGGTCCTGACAGGAGGTGGAAAGTGACAAAGTTCATATAAATGAGGAAGAATTTATTAATAGTCTCAGGACTCATGAAAGATCAATGTTTAATCTGAACAGGTTCAGCTAACCCTACCAGACAGTTTTTCTTGGTTAGTAGAATAGTGGTTGTTATTTATTAGTTGTGAGTTTTACTAGGTACTGAGCAAGCTCACTCTAAAACGCTGATCCACACCTGCAAGAGTTTGACAAATGGGTGGATTCTAGCCCTTTGAGTTAACTGCACCGAAAAAACTAAATGTTACGAGGATAAAAAGATCAAATTTCTAACCCACAAAGAGCTTCCATTGTTTTTAAATGTCATAGCCTAGAACTGAAGGATGAGTTTTAAACAAAGATCAGAAGCAAAATCTGTAGGTTCCTAAGATATTGCAGCTTCAGACCAGGATCCAGGCTTAGTGAG
Source organism: Ceyx melanurus (assembly GCA_024611195.1). Taxonomy (NCBI): domain Eukaryota; kingdom Metazoa; phylum Chordata; class Aves; order Coraciiformes; family Alcedinidae; genus Ceyx; species Ceyx melanurus. The sequence goes on along the minus strand of JANHGL010003289.1, from coordinate 14,843 downwards.
CAGGGAAGGAGGGACAAGTCCCTTTCTGGAGAACAAATACAAGAGTATTTAGATAGATTTATAGTAACACCAGTCTTTTGAGATGCTGCTTACCTAAAAGTGCTTTCAAAAAAACACTAGCAAGCGTCTGTACTGCAAATCCACCATTAAAATGAGATATGGGGCTCATTAAATAACCTTTTCAGCCCCCTGCTTTGTAGCAGCCCATTTCCAGATCTGAACTTTGAAGCTGACCCCTTGTCTTTATGATGGGCCAAACCAAAAGCCAGATCTGAACACTACTGAACTCTGGGAAAGTTCAAATCTATCGTTTGTGGTTCAGGTTGAGCTCTAATTAAAACAGACCAGTTTGAAAGGCAAATGTCTTCAAACCAAACCAAAACAAATGTTTCACGTGAAAAGGCTTGGATGGGGCTGTGTGGAACCCAGTAGTGTTTTTGTCTGTCACGTGAGGCCGTGGCTGGATAACACAAACTGACAGCATGCACGTGCTGCTAGATGAGATATTCCATGCAGACACTTGGAATTTAACCTCGAGGAGGACTCGGTATTCACAGAAATGCTTCACGCTGTGCAAAAGCCCCTCAGCAATTTTCCCGCCATTTTTACTTGAGGGGAGTCTGCTGCCTTTGAAGCTTCCCGTGCCCATCCCTAGTAGCACAGTAGTCCAGGGTCTTTTAAAAAACACTGTCTTGCCTTCTTTGAGTGAAGCTTATGCCTCATTATGTCAGCAGTATGTGGAATATTGCCACTAATCCCTGAAAACAAACAAGAAAGGGGTGCTGCAGAAACGTTGGTTGTGTGAGAGGGCAGGGAAATCCCAGCTAACTCTCCTGCTAAGAGCTTCTGTTTATACTGTAGTTAATACTACAGTGCCTGTAATAAAGCAACATGGTTGATCAATGAACAAGGGAAAAGCAAACAAAAGGGAAGGGAACTTGGTCTCGGCATTACTGAGCTGCCAAAGTAAAAGGAAACAGGGCACAGCAAGGAGAGAAAGAAAGGGAAGGAGGGAAAAAGTGTTCAAGCCCCACCCCTGGTGTCAGGATGTCACTGTGCACCAGTAGCTAGAAAAAGAGGGTCTTGAACAGCAAGATTTGCTCAAAGAATCACAGCACACATACAGTGAGCACACAGTAAGTAATCAGCAGTTCCTCTCCCTGTGGGCTTTATTCTCTCTCCATTACATATAAGAACTTAACATCTATTTTCTATTTTTGAAAAGTTTGTGGACAACTGGCTAAAATTTTCAAACTTTTTCTTACACAAACTAACTTAATAATAAACTAATAACCTTACAAAGACCATTTCACTGAGGTTTGGTGGGGTTTTTTTGTATGGTCTTTTTTCAAGCCTAGACTAGCTTTCCAGAAGACCAAATCCCTCCATGACATTTCTGTCTGTTGCTTTTTGTTTGGATAAAAAGACTTTAAGGGTAACCATTTGTGTCTGAGGATCCCAAAGTACTTCACAAATGTTTAAGCAGAGATTAGTCCACATTAAGTGAGCCTTTCAATTCAGTGTCCAGACAGCGAGGTATGAAGTGACTTGCCCAAGGTCACAAGAAAAGTATATGGCACAGCTGGGAACAGAGTCCAAATCCATTATCTCCTGGTCCATGCTTTAACCATAAAATGATAGTTCTCACATTGAACTAGGAGCCACAGGGTATGTGAAAAATGATGGGAAGGGAATTGTATTGAGCTGCTTGAGGTGACGCCTTTCTCTCAGCTTGGACAAAGAGAATAAAAACTTCTGTCCATTCTGAATCAGAACCTCTCAGGTTAAAGAATATTCAAATGTTTTCACTTTGCTCAGAGAAAACGTTCAGCTCAGAGTTTCTTTATGGGTCAAGAACAACCTTTCTAATTAGTCATTCTCTAGCAATATATAAAATTCCATTTGCAGCATCCTTTAAAACACACCAAAACAATAAAACACCTATGCAAAGGATTGAGAGACTCACAATATTTTCACCTGCATCAGTTTTGCAATCTTCAGGAACCAAGATAATACTTTAGAAATTTATTTAAAGCAAGTAGTGGAGTAGAATGGAGAGACCTACTCATGTCCTCCATTGATTTACAGCAAACCTAGCTGAAAGAATCATGTAGTCTTGAGACACAGGAGATAAAATATTCCATATTCTCTCCTGGGATACTGGCATTGGCAGTTTTTCAAAGTACTGACTTGGACAACAGGACTATCCATCAGAAATGCCATGATCTTAACCTTCCCACAGCCAGCTACCATTAATCAGCAGGACCAGCCCAAGTGCAATGAAGATGCTCTGTGCTCACCACTTCTGGATTTGGATCCTGCTCATTGCTGATCACCATCACTAGCTTTTCCCACTCCCAGCCCATCTCAGTTTCCTTCCATCTCTCTTTACATGCATTTATAGATCTGCTACCCTCTTTCCCACTTCCTCATGGAATTAGCCATGCAGTTGAAAGGCTTCCATCGTGGAGATTGAAAACATGCTCCATATTAAATGTAACAGGATAGTATGACTGGCAGGTCCATGGTTCAAACACGTTTATATCACAGCTGAGAACAAACAGGAGGGGAAGCAACACGATGAGTTGCTGGAGGCTGTGGCTACCCTTTCTTGTGGAACATGTCTCTGTCACTTGCTAAATAGGTGCACCATCTGGTGGTAATTTTGGACTCCCACTTGTTCTTAAATTTCCAAGTGGTAGTGGTGGAGTCATGCCTGTGGTTCCAGTATTAATTTTTTTAAATTATTTTTATTTTTTTCTCTTTCAGTATCTGTCTGAAAGTCATCAGCTAAGACAACTTTTGCAGATTCTACAGCTTCTAAGACTTTATCTAAGAAGATAATGTTTCCATGTCTACTGTGATGGGCAAGCAGGTATGACCTTATGAGAGGATGACATGCTTCCCCGAGAAACATAAATGGAGAGGTGGAAAAATGTCATAGCCAAACAAAAATTAGATATTAACAAGCTTGATACCTAATTAGGGAGTCTAAGCTCCCAGGATAGTCAACAGGGACAGTCATGCAGTCAAATTAAGAAGCAAATCACCCTCTGGAAGTGGTTCTCTCTCTTTTTTGACCATAGAAGGAATACAGGCTGACGAAGTTCCTATCTTGGACATCTCATGGAAATGCCTGGGGCTGTGTGGTATGAAAATGGGCCAAAGGAAAGAAGCAAGGAAGGGGCTCCAAATTTTTATGACTTTGTTGTCCAAAACCCTTTAGTTCAGCAGCAGAGACAGACACCACTGGTACCTGTCGTGCCAATCCCCTCAGAAACTGCAAGGTTGCACTGACCTCTTCTCAGGATGGGTGGATCCTGAGTCAGATAGAAAACAGTTTTCTGTGTTGTCATGAAGAAATGAGTGAACAGTAAAAGTAAATCATGATCCATGAGTAAACTTTTTTCATGTTAGCAACTTGAATAGAGCTTTCCAGTCTACAGCAATTCAGTCCATGTCTGTTGAGCTTCTCTCTAAAGATAGAATTGCCTTCACCCAACAGACCAATGAGCTTCTGTAGTGAGAACAGACTGGTTAAAGACTGCTCAGCCCTCTAAGCCCAATTTTTACACCAACAGTGGTTAAATCTTAGGAATCATCTTGTTTCCACAGTCACAGAAATCTGAATTTGAACCTCTGCATTGGAGAGATCACTACAGATAGCAACAAGTTACACTTGTGGCCAAGTTGGCTGCTAGATTCAGTTCAAACCCAAGGCCAAATCTGATCAAAACTGGGTAGGTGCAACAGCTACAAAACCCACCAGCAGCCCAATCTTGCATGCTGGCTTTCACTGTGACAAACACATTCAAACCCTCTTTAGTATGACTTAAAACACAGGGTTTAACGTAAAGCTCATGCTGGATAAACAAAGCATGACTAAAATTGTTGGCCAGTTTAATTCCTGAGAGAACAGCTACCTTAGCACTACTGTGCTGGATTCTTTTTTTTTTTAAGCCTCCAAGCTTGAGATGATATAGTCCTCTTCCTTGTTTGCTTTCTTTCATTTTAATCAGACTCTTACGACAACAAAACCATACTTCACAATTATGGACATGCAATACATCAGTAAAAACTAAGCTACAGTCACGGGTAATTTAATTCAATGCTAAATAGTCAGGAAGGAAATTTTGTCAATTAGAAAAATCAGATATTTGTCAGACGTAATATTTCAGAATATGCCAGGCACTTCATTTGGAAGAGGAATTGCTCCTGACTAGAGGCAAGGCAGCAAACTGCACTGGGTGGTGATCTACTCCTGAACACTGCAACAGTTGTTTGCCAACCAAAATGCACAGACCTAGGGATGCTGTGTTTTTTATAGTTTGTAAAATGCCTCACTGGGCATTTCAAGCTTTTTTCAGTTTAGAAGCAGATGGTTTCCCAAACAGAGTGTGTCCCAGGAAACAGAGGAGGAGAGAAGGACACTGCTACACATGTAGCTCTGAAGGCTAATGTTATGTTTAGCATGTCCTGCTTGATGTAGAGGTTGAACTAGATGACCAAACCTATCATCTGTAATTCTAGGGAAGAGATTTTGACAACATAGTTAACCACAGTAAGTAAAGCTCAAGGAATCTCCAAAGTCATTAGAACCCCAAGTTGTTACAGGACCTCATGCCAGCAGGTTTGCTGCCATCCTGTACTACCTGTCACATCCATAAAGGACTTTCCCTGGCAGGGCAGGATTCAGCAGCACCTACATGCTTCAAATATCACTCTGTGCTTCAAAAATCATGGCTTGTATAGCTGGTTTCCATTCCATTTTACTCACTAGGCTTTATCTGAGTCCCTGCTATGAAATCCAGCTCCAATTTGAACTTCTGCTCATAGCCAAAAGCCAGGCTGTAAAATCCTGGCACTGGTGAAAGTAGTGGCAATAGGACCAGAATTTGGCACTTGTCATTTTGGACAAAGCCCACACACTACTTCATTTGTCATTAAATGTTAGTGCATTCCCATTTAAGTGTGCATTACACAGTAGGTCACTGACCAACCAGACTGGGACACTGGAAGTTAGATAATTCAGTCAGCACCTATAGATCATTTGGCATGACAAAAATAACATTAAAACAACATGAATGTTCCAAGTGAGGCACTTAGAAGTAAGGAAATGCTGAACTTAATGTTGCTACACAGCCCAGTTGTGTCCAAATTAAGGCACAGTAATCAAATAATAGCCCAGATTTTGTATATTATCATTTCTACAGGACCTCTGACTCACTCATCTCAAGACAAATCAGTAAAACAACATGGAAAATGTTATCCTGAGTAGATAAAGTTAAAAGCAACAAAAAATGAGCATTTTCTTTCTGGCCAATGCTAAGCAGGAGATGATCAGAGTTACAGGTCATTACAGGTCAGACTCTACCTGCATGGCCACATAACACTACCCTTTTCCCACTACAGCTAATTCCATATTTATTAATATGAACACAGAATGCCAGAAAACATTAGCACCCACTCATCTCAATAAAGAAAACCAAAAAAAGTGGTTTTCCACTTTTTAAATGGAACTATTCCATTTAATGCAGCCACATCATTTCCACTGAACAAAACCCAGGTCTGTTTAGTTTTGAATCACTGAAACTAAGCATTAAACTGCATCCCCACACCAGTCTGATGGCTTTTGAGACATGTCACAGGAAGATAGTGTGTGTTATCAATGTATGATATGCATGGGATGTCTTACCAGTGTGTTATGGAGAGCCACATGAGAGCAGAGCACAAGAGATAAAGAGATTTGAGACTCCCCAGTTACAGTTTCCTCAGATCAACACACAAAACTACCTTAGAATTAAGCAAACTAATAAACCAGAAAGTGTTGTTGTTGAGAGTCAGATATATCAGTGTGTTTTCATTTGAAAATGTCTACAGAAGGGAACATCTGTTCAAGAAAATCTCCTTACAAAAAGACTAGGGAATATATATAATATATAATATATATTTATATATAAATTGGGAAATACAAAAATTCTATGCTACAGATTATACATGCTAGACATTTGGTTTTTTAGGGAGACAAAGAAAAAAGATAGAGATGGTAACATTAATATAGCAAAATGACTTTTCTACTAAAGGCAAACAAAATTTATCACTGTCATTCATGATTTACAAATGGTGGTGTCCATTCACATTTATCTTTTCATCTATGTTTTACAGCATGCTTTGAAAATATTACTAAAGCCTCAAAAGATCATTATGAGGTTGTGGCATATAAAAAAAAAAGACAGATAAATTATCATCTCCAAATATTCAAATTGATTCACTAAGCTGGGAGTCCTCCAGCCTCTCAAAATAGGATGTTTCTTTAATAAAACAGTACTTCCTTAGGATAGAAAAATATCATTCTTTTTCTAAAAACTTCCAAGTGACAGAAGCCTAGTAAAATGAAGAAGAGTCTGAACCTACCCCTCTCCCAATAGGCTGTCTCCTCAGTTAAAATAATATAAATTCTTTGCACAGTAGTTGTTTCATAACTTTTTTACCAGTCCTTCCCCACCTCAGCTCCCTCCAGCTGAGAGGTTTATTTTCTTATTTTGGTTTGGGTTACTGTCTTGCTTTTTTTTGACATCATGATGATGTCAGTTATTCAGCTGGTAGCAGTGGTTCACTGGGTCTTGTTCTTTTTTATTTACAGCATCTACTAGTTTAACTAAACCACACTTGCACATGCAATGGCATTTGGTGAAATGGACATCACTCCAAGGTAGCCATGTGAGTATTAAAGACACAGGTTGTACTGGTCCTCTGTGGTCTTCTGGAAGTTGCACAGTCCAAATGCAGCCTTCACCTGGCCAAGTGCATCCCATGCCCCTCTGTCCTGACACCCCAGGCAGCTGCAGGAGCTGAGTCAGTACCCTCTAACAATGGATGTGTTTTACCATATCCAAGCACTGCAGACATTCACTTCAAATCACTGAAAACAAATTTCTTTCTGATCAGCTGCTTGACCACTCCAAGGACATAGTTGTTTGGGACCATGCTCTGTGATAACAATGGGAAACCCAGGGGTTTTTTTTCTACATTAGGTCCAAAAATCAATGTTACTGAGGTTCAACTGACAAATGCCTACACCAATCATAGCACCTACTGCTGTGACAAAGATGAGTGCTGCCTTTCCATCAGAGAAGTGTGTACCCTGCTATGTATCACATTTAAAATAATCTAATTCTAACTCATTTTCCCCCTCCAAATTGTTTCCAGCTGCACGATTCCTTTCTTTCCCCCATGTTGTTTTTATTGGCCATAACACAAGTCCATAAAGATAGATTTTCCCATAATAAACACACAGATGTTAGAATAATAAACATACAGTCGACCTGATATATTAATATTACTAAGTATTCATCAATTCATAACTAACAACATAAATCAATGAAAAGGAGAACGTGAAGGAACAAAAAGAGAAATAGCAGGAGGAAAGAAAAACAACAAAAAAGTGAGATAGAAATGTACTTACTTCAGGCAAAGTATCTGGATTCATTTATGGTTCCCTTTATTGATTTGCTGATAGCATTAAAGCACCAGTTGGGTTGTAAAGCATTCCTGAGAATGCTGCCTGTCTTCATGCATTGCAAGTTTGCTGCTAGCACTGAAATCAAGCTTTCCAAGCTGGCCAACTCATACCACACTAGACACTACTGTGCTGCATTCATGTATCTGCTTGGATGCAAATTGCCATTTTTGGAGAATAATGAACCTCTCTCTACTCCTCCCATTTTTGGTAGGAGGTTTTTATGAACATTTGGCATCTCGGCTAAACCACCATCATAGCCCAGAATAAAAATGACTGGATTCATATGTGAGCCTGAATCCAAATTTAATTAAGCCTATATATGGCCTGAACAAAGAATAATTTGCTGACTGACAGCCCCTCAGCATGTATGGTGAGATGCTTGCCATTTCTCCATGATGCCATCACATCTTTCTTGGCCAATTCATGTGTTCTTGCAGCTAAAACACTGGGATCCAGTGTGGTCTTGGTTACCCATTTCCAATCCAACTACAGAAATATATTTTTTTCTTATATACCCTTCCTTCAGAAGATGCTCCCCTCCTTTTCTTAATTTTCTTTTTGAAATGTCTTCTCAAGAAGTTTATGTGCACATGTGTGCAAGTGCATGCTTGTATATAACCATGATGTTCAACTTGATTCTCTGGCTGTTTCTCAAAATAACTTGCAAAGTCTCCTTCACCTTTGAGTGAGTAAAATCCATGCACAGATTTTTGCTAGTCTTTAAAATTATAGCTCCTCTCCCATTTCTGCCTGGAGAGGAGTCAGGAAGCTTCTTAAGATGTCCCATGGTAAATGAGGCTTTAATCTCACTTCGGGTGCTGGAAATCTACAGATCAGTAGGTCAGAGATTTTTTAAAAGCTTCAGAACTCCCTTTTTTTTTGCCTACCTGTTGATTCTTCCCTGTCAGGTGTCTGGTTCAATTATATGCTATATCACTGTAGCAATAACACAAATGAGTAGTACTGAATCATGGCTATTTTCCACATGACAAGTCTGGCAAAGGAAGCATCTACAGGTTATTTCTGGCATCTTGACAGCTATATTTTTCAAAACACCTCCTTTTTGCTCTGGATTTAGCACTGTTAAGAGTGATCTGGTTGGCAGTGAATAAATAATTAGCCAGAAATAAACAAAATAAACAAACAATAGCCACTTTCAAAGATCAACCTTAGGCTTCACTTCCATTACTCATTCTGACTCCATACTTCAGAGGCTGTTCTTGACTTTTTGCTTAGAATTATTTTCTTTCACCAGTTACTAATGATCTGTAACTTTTAGAGGTGATAGATTGCTCCAACCATGATCTGGGGGAATAGAGACCAGTCCTTAGTACTGGACCACTTTTGCATTAATAACCTGACAGGACCAGAGGCTATACTCTTCCAGGTCATGGTCCTTGCCTTCAAAAAGTTAGAAGGACAATTACTTTTCATCAGTGGTTATCAATAATAACAATTGACATGTCATCAATCAATTAATTTGAGAATCCATTGAGGTAATCATCAAGTTGGATGGGTCTGGGAGTTTGAATTTTTTGAGTGGGGAGTCAGGATACAAATTTATTTGGTCCCCTCACTAGTGCAATAACACCACTTCCTAAACCCTGTCCTTTTCCTAGATCCTGACCACATCATCTCCACCACTGCTTCTCCACTAATAAAACAAAGACATAGATTATGGGATCTTTTATAGACCTGCATGGAACTTCTCTGGCTCAGCTGGCAGGGCTCATAGAAACCTTCTCCATCCATTAAAGTTTGTGTGGTTTCACACCCAACAAATGTCAAAGCAGAGCTTGGCTGCAACTGCCAAGTTTCATCTGTGTTTGGGTTAAGCCATAAAGGAGCCCACCAAATTCCACATCAGCCATTTCAGAGCTGCAAGAAACCACCCAGGTTTGGTGAAGAGCTTGAGAATCTGGTGACCATTTTGGCAAATATGACCTAAACAGTGCCTCAAGAAAACCATGTTCCTTTCAAACTTGATGTACTCTGACCAAACTAATAGCTGGTCCATCCTGATGCCAAACAGTTTTTGTTCCCAGTAGCTCTTGTTTTGTATAGATATGTTCAGAGTGAGTGCAGACATGACTTGTAGTCCTCTTTATGCATTTGGACTGTGCTCACTTGCAAGGTTTCTGAGGATGAAAGGAGTGTCTCTCATTGTCACTTCTAAGTACAAGGATGGAGCTGATGAGGTGCCACAAGGTTATCAGCTTGAAGAAGAGAACAGAAGTGGTGAAAGCCTTTTCACCAGGAAACTCAGTGTCAACATCTACTCTGGTGCAACCCTCCAGAGTGTGCTGCTTTGAGGACATGAGTGATCTCACAGAAACTAAGACCCTGAGCATGCCAGCAGGCTTTGCTACATATAACACAGCATGAAGAAGCACCATGCTTGGCAGATGTGTATTTTCTGGCAGCAACATCAGGCAAACAAGCATAAGACCAACCAAGGAGGACCAAACCTGTGCTTCTGAAGGTCAAAATTAGTGACTAGATGCTTTTCTAGTTTGTTTAAAGATGAGGGTAAGAGTCCAGTGTTAGACTGTTTCCTGTATGTGGTGTCTTGGGAAATTCAAATGCCTTTCACTGACACTTTCTTTGTACACAACTGTTTGTCTATTTGGGGTTTTTTGCACAATTTTAACAAGTTCTTCTATCTGACCACATTCAGTTGCATTGGAGGCACAAGACTCACCCAAACCACTGAACTGAAGAAAGAGATGTAACCCAAAGAAGAATCAGACTCAAGAAGAAGCTACTGCTGAGAACCTGGATGGTATAACTCTGAGTGTCCTTATGAGAGCCACACACTACTAAATGTTATCCTAACATTGAGCAGCAGACAGTATGGATGATGGCAAGTAGGTAGACCTAGGAGAGAGGCAAGGTCAGGAACAGGCTAAGGATACTCATCTGGGTGTTGAGGAAAATAATGATGGCAGTGCTGTGAAAAAAATTGCTTCATCTTCCCTATGAAATATCAGCCATAGGGTAATACACCTGGGGTGTATAGAAGGGGTGTGGTGAGTAGGTGGAGAGAGGTTCTCCCCTTCTGCTCTGCCCTGGTGAGGCTGCATCTGAAGGGTTATGTCCAGTTCTGGTCCCCTCAGCTAAAGGAGGACAGGGAACTGCTGGAGAGAGTCCAGGGCACAGCCATAGAGATGCTGAAGGGAGTGGAGCATCTCCCTGCTGAGAGAGGCTGAGGGAGCTGGGGCTCTTTAGCTTGGAGAAGAGGAGACTGAGGGGGGAGCTCAGCAGTGTCTATCAATATGTAAAGGGTGAGTGTCAGGAGGAGGGAGCCAGACTCTGCTCAGGGACAGGACAAGGGGCAGCAGGTGCAGCTGGAACAAAAGAAGTTCCACATAAATATGAGAAAAAACTTCATGGTGAGGGTGTCAGAGCCTGGTACAGGCTGCCCAGGGGGGTTGTGGAGTCCTGTGTGACCTGGACTAGGTGATCCTGCTCTGGACTAGATGGTCTTTTGAGGTCCCTTCCAACCCTTACCATTCTGTGATTCTGTAAATAGAAAGTGATCCATTTAGCTTCACCCAGCTAACAGCTTAACAGGTCTTATATTATTTTCCTTTAATAGTTTTTTTTTCCTCAAATCACTTGCATTTTTTACAGTATGATAGCTACATTAACATGTATCACTGCTGCACACTGGAAGGCCAGTGTCATATGCACTGTACTTCCATCAGTTAACTGGGACTCTACCATTACCTAAGCTTTTGGGAAACCTTTTTTTGGAGGTGATTTTAGTTCTCATGCGATTGGCCATAATACACACCCCAGTTATCATGGTACTCTATGACAATTGGAAATATTTCTTTCACAGGGTGTGATGCCTGTGTCCTTGGATGCCTGTGCAGGCATCTAGGTCACTGCTGGGGATGAAGTTGCACAGATATGTATGACTTCATCTGGAGGTCACTAGAGAGTATCTTGCCAGTTACTTTTCAATAAGTAAAAACACCCAGACCACAGTTGTTCTGGAAGCATCACTGTCAAACTCCAGCAGGCAGATGCCAGAAGGTTACAAAACTGCAGAACCACAATGAGAAAGCTAAAAGAAAAGCATCCCCAACATCACTTGGTGTAGTAGAGATACCCTTACCTACTCGAAGCTCTTGTCCAAAGACTGTTTTCTCTCCCAGTGCAGAGCAGTTCCACCTCCCATACCGAAACTGGTACTGGCACTCATTGATTCCCATCTGTGCCCCCTCCCCGATCACAATGATGGCATCGGGGCGACTCTGGCAGATGGCTCGCTGCCGAGGGGCCAAGCCTGGGATCTTGTTGCAGATGATATTAGCTCCTAAAGCCACCACGGATGATAAAGCTCTGAAGGAAAAAAAAAAACAAACAACAAAAAGAAGAAGTAGAAAGACGTGTTATAACCAAATGGAGGTCGTTCGTTTCTTTTGTCATGTGCTGCCACAGGGAAGAGCTACAAGGTGGGTTCCCGTGATTATGCCAATTTATGCCAACTTCTCTGGTCTGACAAAAGAGGCTGGAAAGCCTGCAGTCTGATTTGTGCCAGAAATAAACAGAATTTTAGCACCCTTGCTTCAAGTCCTGTGCAGAGCCATCAGCTTTTCTGGTGGAAAGCCAGACGTGTTCAAAAGAAAAAAACAGTGATAATTGATTGTCCACAAATCTCTGAACCCCAGGTCTGCTTTCAGGTTCAGACTCAACATTATAGTTACTGCTTCCAGTTCATCCATCCTCATTTGAAACTGTCAAGTATCATTTAGAGAATGGCTTGATGCTACCAACCCTCTTGCCTATTATTAAACACGGGGTGTTGAGTGATTAATGACAGCTCACCAGCACAACTGTGCTTCTAGAGCTGGCAAATACCATGAAGCATGTAGGAGTGATCCTTAATACATGCCATCCAGACTAGAAACATTTGTAATTCTCATTCTTCATGTATATTTTTCAGAATTCATTATAAAGTTTGCATGTAACTTGCACCTGCCCATATGGCTTCACTTTGGTGCATTTTTCATTTTTCAGCTCACTTTGCAACAGCATTTTTTTTCAACATCTTTATGGGCTATGCTTTAAGAGGTAATTAATTTGAATGAATAAGAATTCAGTGATGCCTTGGGTCTCATCTACTGAGCACCAGCCAAGCCCATGCCAGGATGCTTCCACTGGCTCCCAGTCAGCAGAAGCAAAGAGACCAGTAGAGATGAATTAGCAAAGCAGGCTTTGCTCAGCACCCTTCAAAGCAACCAAATCCTGGGAAAGCCCTGCCTCACTGCAAAGGTAACTGCAAAATCACATCAAGGCTGCCTTCCAGTGAATTCAGAGTGTTTCATTTTGCCATTTCAATAAACTCTAGTAAAGCCAGAGCTAACAGGGTGAAATGGAGAAGCCTTCCCTGGCCAGAATGAAATGCTGCTTTTACTGTGGAATGGAAATTCCATGATGATTCACTCTGCCTTTAAGAGGTATTTGTGCATCTTTCCAAAGTTAGCAATACATGAAAAAAAAAAAGCCACTTGTGTTTGTTTTTATTTACAGCTTGGGGGGGCAGTTTATATATACACGTATATATATTTATATATATAGACAAAGTATTGCAAACACAGAGCACACATGCCATGTGGTACTACCTATTAAACAAAAACAAGAACAAAATGTACTTGCAGCTCCAACCATTCAGTGTTTGGAACAGAAGCACTCCCAGCTGCAGCTTTAATTTACTTTCCTCTGGAGCATCAGCTGTAACCAGTGAGACCTCAAAATTCATGCAGGTTTTGAGCTAAGGTTTTCTTTCTGGCCCATCTCCATGTAAACTACTGAATAAAATGTTTAAATGGCTTTAAAGCAGAGCTTTTCAAGAGTTATGGTAAGCCTAAAACAAACCATTAGGAGTTTGATACAGAGAGAATAAGATTCTCTAACATTTACAATGGTATTTTATATATTAATTTATGTTTTCAGAAGTTAATGGAAAATAGAATCATAAAATCATAATGGTTGGAAAGCACCTCTAGGATCTTCAGGTCCAACCATCATCCTGACATCTCTGTCTCCACCAGACCACAACCTCAACTGCTACATTTTCGAAAGAAAACCCCAACCAAACAAAAAGAAAATTAAAAATGGCTGGACTTGATGATCTTGAAGGTCTCTTCCAGCCAAATCATTCTATGATTCTATGATCTACTCATTTCTTAAACCCCTCCAGGGCTGGTGACTCCACCCCCTCCCTGGGCAGCCTGTGCCAGGGCACAACCACTCTCTCAGTGAAGAATTTCTTCCTAATATCCAATCTAAACCTCCCCTGACACAACTTGAGGCCATTTTCTCTCATTCTACTGTTAGTAATGTGGGAGTAATTTGCTTCCTCCATGCACTTCGCTGCTGTCGTGTAATTAGGTTAAAGAGTGTGTTCTTTGGTCTCCTTTTGTTTTCAGAGCAGGCCTTGACCAAAGTATTTTAATACAGTGGGTCATTTTGTTCACCCAGAAAAAAGCAGGATCATATCTGCCTCAGAAAGCATTGCTTTCTCACACACTATGTGTTTATAAAGTGCTTTAGGATGTTCCTCATTAAAATAATTAAATTGTCATTACTGGGAGTAGAGAGGGGAGGGTCTTAGTTGTATTTTATTACGACTTCCCCCTCCCTGCCCTCAACTCACCAGCATCCTCCCTCAGCCTTGTTTAGCCTACTTTTAAATTGTTACCATCATTTCAGTGCCAAAAGAAATGCTGAATCATGAAACTGAGGGTTTGGAAAAAATTATTTCTATTAAAGAAATGCACCCAACAGCATTTCAAGCTTCCTCTCTGCTATTTCTTGCGGTGTCCCTCAGTTTGTGTGTTCATCACACGTTCTGGGGCATCGTGCCATGCTCCTGTCCTTTGCTAGCTTGAAGGCTGCATATTGTTTTTCTTTAACTGGATGGAGGATATTTCATTTTAGAGCAGTCAGAAGGCAAGTCCCCATGCCACATTCTGGCACCTTCCCCCACCTCATCTTCCTCTGCAGTGCAAACTTCCTCGATTCTTATCACAAAGGAATCCTGAGTGCAGAGTTTTGGGGGGTGATTTCTGGTGTAGCTTAGGGTAATTGCAAGCAGCCTGCTCCAGAGCTTTGTGCTGGGTCATCTGCACAGGTTGTCCACCTAAACAGTGCCAGTGGAATAACAGCACAGGGCCTAAGCCATTAATGGCTGTGGCTGCTACATGGAGAGCCTTCAATTTTCTTCATCACTCAGTCATTAATCCAAGGCAAACACCAGCACTGAGATATATAAATATATATATATATATTCTGTAGCTTTCTAGAAATA
>JANHGL010003286.1:0-31272 GCA_024611195.1 Ceyx melanurus | reverse complement strand
GAGAGGCAGCCCCCAGCACCCGTCTGTGGCAGCGACGGCCTCACCTACCACAACCAGTGTGAGCTGCAGGTGGCCTCCTGCCAGCAGAAGAAGAACATTGAGGTGGCCAGGCCGGGGCCGTGTGAGGACGGTAGGTTGCTGCTGTTCCCTCTGGTTGTAGAAGGTGGAGAGGGGAATGGGTGAGGAAGGACTGAGGCTGTACACAGTGGGTTCTTCCCTTCCTGCTTTGCTGTGCCTGATGTGACTCCCTGCACTGTGTGGAGCTTGGGTGCAGTGCCCCAAGACACCCCCAGCAGCCCTGGCACAGCAGGTTCTGTGCCAGCTGTGCTGTCCTCACTGGCCGGCTGCTGCCTCCCAGCACCCCCTGTCACTTCCCTTTGTCTATCTGTATCCAGCAGTGACAAGAGATGATGCCACCTAATCTGAGCTTGTCACTGCTTTAATTTCACACCTCAGCAAGCCTCGGCCTGGGGAAATGGAGCCATTCCTGGGGCAGAGAACCTGGCTGCTGCTCTGCTTCCCTCTGCCCTGAGGGCTGAGCAAGGTGGCCTGTGGCCACTACTGACTCGGTACCAAGAGCCAGGGAAGGTTCTGGGATTGGTTGTGCCTTGCTGGACCAGGCTAAGAATTAAGAACCTTATGAGGTTCTTAGTTCTTCACCCACAGGAGGAGTGAAGCTGGGGGTTAATGTTGGCCAAAATCCAGGTTCAGGGGGCATGTGAACCTCACCACTCTGATGTGCTGACCTGGTGAGCTGAGAGTCTCTGGCTCATTGCACATGTAGCTGGCAAGGACTTCAGTGCTGTGGCAGAGCTTAAGGAGAGGGGAAGACATAACATGGTGTTTGATCACAGTCCTCCTTGGGGAATTGCAGGTTGATGTCCCTCTGGGAAAAGATCTTAAATAATTCTCTGTGTAATGCCAAACCCCAGCCTTTGATCACTCAATAAAAAGGGCCAGGTTTTCCTTCCCCCTGCTTCGCCTTTAAGAAGCCTTTGAAATCAGCAACATCTCTTTCTTGCTGCCAGAGCTCTTCACGTCCTATGGTGAGGCAGCCAGGCTAGGGGCAGCGTTTGTATCTTGTTAAGAACATCTGCTGAATCAAACTTCCAGCTAAACCCTAACCCCACCTCTTCCTTGGCTCTGCTTTCTGTGTTGGTCTTAAGCAGCAGCCATCTCCCTGCCACAGTGTTTGGGGGGACAGGAGAAGGGGAAGGGGTCAGATCAAAGCGTGGAGTTTAGCTGTCGCTGAGACAAGTGGTGGCCCTTCCCCCTGTGCATGGCTATTAGCTGTTGGATCTCCAGGCAGCTGCAGGAGCCTTCCCTTTGCTTTCTGCTCCTGTGGTGATGAGAGGAAGAGCTTAGGCCACCTCCTAAAGCCTCCCTTTGCAGTCTTCTTTATGTAGGCTTAGCACAATCTTGTGGCAGGGGCTGGACAATCTGCTGTCTCCAAGGGAGAGGGATCCTCTCTGAGGTCCAGGCATGTAAGCATTTTGGGCCCACGATTCTGGGGTTGCCTGTGCTGAAGAGTTTAAATCTGCTGTGATAGTTTTTTGGATGAGTTTGCACAGCTGTGGGCTGCTTCCCCTGCTCAGGGTGAGGGCTTTGGCCCCATCCCCTCTGCTGTCCCCTAGCTGTGTCCTGCTGGGAGTGACCCCTTTCTCACCATGGTCTTTTTTTCACTCCAGAGTGTGGCTCAGGGGGCTCAGGCTCCGGCGACGGTAGCGAGTGTGAGCAGGACCGGTGCCGGCAGTACGGGGGCTGGTGGGATGAGGATGCAGAGGACGATCGCTGTGTGTGTGACTTCACCTGCCTGGCAGTGCCACGCAACCCGGTGAGTGCTCTGAGGGGGTCCAGACCTCCTGCTGCAGTCCTTGCTCCCCTCCTCTTCTCCCTGGTGGCCTTCCCGCATGCTTCCTGGGCAGGAGAGGGCATGCCAGGGATATAGGGAACCTGCCTTCCCCTGCCAAGGGTGGCCCTGAGTAGTTCCCTTCCCTGTCCTGGCAGGTTTGTGGCTCTGATGGTGTGACCTACACCAACGAGTGTGAGCTGAAGAAGACACGGTGTGAAAAACGCCAGGATCTCTATGTCACTAGCCAAGGAGCCTGCCGTGGTGAGTGCCCCCAAGGCAGCCAGCCCCTGGGGCTGACACTGCACTGGTCCCCATCCCAGTGCCCTGCAGTAACCCAGGTCCTTGCCCTGGGGCTACACAAGGAAGTGCTCGCTGAGGATGTGGCGTCTGTGTTTGGTTTGCTACTCCCTGCTGCATCATTCCTGCTTCATGCCCTGTGCTTTCCCTAGCCAAGGGTAGGACCTCACCTCATCACCTGTTCCCAGCATCTCTGCAAGCAGCCTGTGGCTTTGCAGGAATGCTGCTAGCTGCTGGATCCATACGTTGGCCATACTGCCCAGCAACATGCCAGAGATAACTGGTACCTCTGCTTTCCTCTGCAGCCCTCACCACAACCCCACCGCCTCTCCTGGTTGTGCACTGCAGCCAGACCATCTATGGATGCTGCCCAGACAACATGACCTTGGCACTTGGAGTGGGTGCAGCTGGATGCCCAAGTGAGTGACCGTTGTGTTTCCACCTTGGTGGGGAATGAAGGACCTTCAAGGATGGCTGGAAGACAGGAGAAATCGGGTGGAGGAGGGACTTAGGGTCCTGTCCCAGGGGAAACAAAGGGTGGGCTCTCCCCATTCCTTAGCTAGCTAGTGACCTTCCGGGCTCAAAAAGTCTCTATTTATCCCCAGCTCCAGGCTCACAGCATGCACACATGGGGGTGTGCACACATTTCACCTCCTATATCTCCTAGTCATCACTATCCATCACTCTTGCCCTTTCAAATGCCCTGAGTCAAATTCCAGGTCTAAGTTCCTCTGAAATGCAGGAAGACAGGATAGTGGCTCAGAATTTCTCTGCTGCTGGTTAAGTGGTAATTAGAACTTCTCTGGTTGCCCCAGAAGGTGCCCATGGGGCCAGACCGCACCCTCAACCCACCGATAGTGTCTTTTCACTGGGCAGAGTGACAAAAGTATTGCTCTCATCTTTCACTGAAGAACCTTCTGCAGGCCACCCCAGGACCAGTGTGGGTGGCTGTGCTGTGAAGGAAGCTGAGCTGGCAAATGTTTCATTAATATTGATTAAATAGCTCTTGGAGCCAACAGTTCAGCAGAAGGCACGTTTTTCAAAGCTTTAGCAAACCCTTTAAGAGCTGAGGCTGTGGCTGCCTATCAGGGAAACACAACAGCCCCGTGGAGCTGGGACTCATGCTGAGCCTGGGCTGGCCAGTGCCTGAGGAGCTCCAGTGATGTGGAGCTCTTCAGTGTGCCGTGTGATTTAAAAAGCAGCAGTGTTCAGAAAACATCCAGAGATCTCCTGGGTGGGCTGTCGTTAAGGTGGGTGCTGGTGGAGCCAGATCAGTGGTGGTGTGGTCTGTACTGTCCAAGAGGGACTGGGAGGAACTGGTCAGGGTGATGCTTGAGAGGACATGAGCTTTTTGCCTCCATCATCTCCATGCCAGCATGATTGGCAGTGATGTTCCTCTGTGTCTGTGATCAAAATCCTGTTCCCTGCCCTATGATCCATGGACATGGCTTCCTAATAGACTGGGATTCAGTATCCCACCGGTTTCTGTCCCACCTGTGTCGGCAGCAAGCGTATATCAGGAGGTAGTTGCCACTTAACCAGCAGCTTGAAGCTCCCAAGACTTATCCATTGCTGCCTGTTCTGGACGTGCCCTTTCCCTACCTCTGGCAGTCTGGGGTGTTCTCATGCACCCTACTGGCTGCTCCCCAGGTTTCCTCTCCAGCTCTGCCCCATGTCCCCTTTATACTGCTCCCTGTGGATAAAGGGAGCGTCTCCCTGTCTGGATCATTTCCCTCCATCAAGTTCCTAATTAATGAATTAATAATAAACTTCTAATAGCTTCCTTCCCCTTTGATATTAATGAGAGAGGAGTTCTTGATGACAGCAAAGCAAGCAGGTTAATCCCTGAAGGTTTAGTTCTCCCTTGTAGCTGGGGCAGAGGAGAAGTGTTGAGAGCAGCTAGTGAAATCTCCTCCTGCCCAGTGCAAGACCATCTTCCTGCCCTGGCTGAGCAGCTCAGTGGCTCAGCAGTTGGTCCCTCCAACATGATGCAGCACCCAGGATCCTTCCTTCTCCTTGGCCAAAGCTCAAGTTGCACCAGGGGATTTGGTTGGACATGGGGAGCAATTTCTTCCCCAAAAGGGTTGTCTAGGGCTGGCCCAGGCTGCTCAGGGCAGGAGTGGAGTCCCCATCCCTGGAGGGGTTTCCAAGCAGTGGAGATGTGTTGCTGAGGGCCATGGGTTAGTGGTGCCCTGGCAGTGCTGGGTTAACAGTTGGACTTGATGACCTTTGAGGTCTCTTCCAGCCAGAAGAACTCAATGGTTCTGTGACTCAGCCCCATGCTCTTTCTCTCTGGCTCACAGGCACCTGCCAGTGCAACCCCTATGGCTCCTACGGAGGAGCCTGTGACCCCACAACAGGCCAGTGCTCCTGCAAGCCAGGCGTGGGGGGGCTGAAGTGCGACCGCTGTGAGCCCGGCTTCTGGAACTTCCGCGGCATCGTCACCGACAGCAAGAGCGGCTGCACCCGTGAGTGTGGCAGGACTGAGCTGTCCCTACCCTGACCCACACAGCTCTGCTGCCCCAGCTCCCAGGGCTGCTCTCTCGGGCGCATGGCATAGGATGGGGTGTGCTGCTGTGGAAAATAATCAGCCCAAACAGGTCTAGATCATGAGTCGGGTGAGAGGTGGCTGAAGGATATGGGATTATTCAACCTGGAGAAAAAGAGGCTCAGGGGAGACCTTCTGGTTCTTGACAGCTCCCTGACAAGAGGTTGGAGACAGGTGGGGTTGGGCATTGCTTCCAAGGAACAAATGACAGGACAAGAGGAGCAGGCATCAAATTGTTCCAGGGAAAGTGTAGGTTGGAGCTGAGGAGCAATTTCTTCCCTACAAGGGTTGTTCAGGTGTGTCCCAGGCTTCCCAGGAAACTGATGGAGTCCCTCTGATCACTGGAAGGGTTTCCAAGCTTTGAAGATGTGCTGAGGGACATGGGTTAGTGGTGCCCTGGCAGTGCTGGGTTAACTGCAGTCAGCACTCTGGGCTCCCCCGGAGCCTTCTCCTCACTCTCTCTTGCATTGCTGGGGGACCTGAGTGACTCTGCTGTTGGCTCCACAAATCCACCAGCAAAACAGTGTATTTTTCTCCCTTCTTGTCCAGCCTGTAACTGTGACCCGGTGGGCTCAGTACGTGATGACTGTGAACAGATGACTGGACTGTGCTCCTGCAAGACTGGTATCACTGGCATGAAATGCAACCAGTGCCCCAATGGCAGCAAGCTGGGCACAACTGGCTGTGAGAAAGGTGAGGGAGCTTCATACCAGAGGGATTGCATCAGGCACCAAGAAATGGATGCTGGGGTGCTGCTACTGGGCTTTGATTCAGCCTATTTCTGTGTGTGCTTTGTTGATTATCTCCCCTTCTTCTCTTCCTACCCCAGACCCATCAGCCCCAAAATCCTGTGAGGAGATGAGCTGTGAGTTTGGGGCCTCTTGCGTGGAAGTCAACGGCTTTGCCCACTGCGAGTGCCCGTCCCCGCTCTGCTCAGAAGCCAACATGACCAAGGTGTGGGGGAGAGGTGGCTGTGGGGGACTGAGTGGCATCATCAGGGATCAGACCATCTCCTCTTTGCCTCAGAGGGACCCCTGCAACCCCTCAGCTTCCAGTATTTAGAAACCAGTTTGTTTTGCCTGAGGCTTGGAGGAGGACCAAGCTGCAGCTCACATTTTCCCCTCTGCCTCCCAGGTGTGTGGCTCTGATGGTGTCACTTACGGGGACCAGTGCCAGCTGAAGACCATTGCCTGCCGGCAGGGACAGCTCATCACGGTGAAACATGTGGGGCAGTGCCACGGTGAGTGTCCTCTGCTCTCAGTGCTGGGGCAGTGCCAGCTCTCTGGCCTGATGCTGGATCCTGGGTCTGGCTGCCTCCCTCTCCAGTTCTTCGCTGTGCCGTGACTCTTCTTGGCACAGCAGCTGCACTGCCCAGGGCCAGGTGCCTGGAGAGTTTGCAACATGCTTCCCAGTGCCACGGCCAGCTCTTCCCAGACCTGCCCTTCCTCACCTACCCTGTCTTGCTGCTCTTTTCAGAGTCCATCACTCACACAAGCCATACCTCCCCACCCACACCGCTGCCCACACTGCCCTTGGACAAGTTAATCATCCCTCCACCACTGCGGCTCACCACCCGGGCTCCAGACCCCACCGAGCTGGCTACCACCTCCCTGCTGTTGGAAGCCAGGCCTACTGAAAGAGGTCACCCTACAACAAGGCGTGTCACGACTGCCAGACCAGCCACCACACCGTGGATGACCCATGGGGTGTATAAGACCACGGTCCGCCCGCTCTCCACCGCACCAGTGGTCCTGGCCACCACCCAGCCTGCCTACGCCGAGTCAGGCAGTGCCGAAGGCAGTGGGGACCAAGAGATGGGCATCAGTGGAGACCAGGAATCTAGTGGGGCAGGCTCTGCCGGTGAGTGTGAGCTGCTGAGGCTTGGCAGAGGGGGTTGTGGACCAAAACACATCTCTGACACAGAGGTGTGAGGTCTTACCTCCTGCTGGTGAACGCTCCTCTTAATGCCCTGCAGGGGAAGAGGAGGATGAGGAAAGCCAGGTAACTTCCACCCCAGCCGTGGAGAGGGCGACGTGTTACAACACCCCGCTGGGATGCTGCTCTGATGGCAAGACTGCGGCCGCTGACGCAGAAGGCAGCAACTGCCCGGGTGAGTTTGTCCTCGGAGCTGGGTTCTGGGCTCCCTTTCAGTGTTCAGGAGTCAGACTGAGCTCTTGCAGGGTGCAGGAGAGGGAGAGGTGCCGCTGAGAGCTGCCCAGCAGGGAGAGCAGCGTGGTTCTTATGTCTAGGCTGGGGGCTAGTATGACCCTGAGGGCATGTTCATGGGGATGTGCTAAGCCATGGTAGCTGGCAGATGATGTGCCCGGTGGTCAGCCCTGGTGCTTGGGTGGGTGCTGCTGTTCACATGGGGAGCCGAGGCACCCTGCTGCATTTTTCCTCACTTAGGTGACCACTTCTTCCTTGACTGCTACAGCCCTAAAACTTTGACCAATGTTTTGCCCAGGCTTCTGTGGAGCTTACAGCTGGCATTAGGGGGATGAAGGAATTCCTTGGATTCTCATTTTATCTGTGTCGATGACTGGAAAGGGAGCTGGGGTGACCAGGACCAGTTTGGTGGGGAGGGCAGCACCCAGGCTGACTCCTTTCCCATGGAACCTGAGCTGTATGGCTCATGCTGTGGTTCCCAGGGGTGCACACTGCTCTCATGACTGAGGTGGGCTCTGTCTACAGACCCTTTCACCCTGTCCATGCTGAGGAAATTGAGCCACCCATGCTCAGTCAGAGTGTTGGCTGCCCTGTATATACATTCTTGTTACCCTAAACATTGTTGTTCTGAGGCCAGCTCCCAGATGTTTCCTCAGTACTCACTGAGGTCCTTCTTGACTACCCCCATTCTCTGGGGTTTCCAGCAGGACATCTCCTTTTAACCCCTAAAAGGACAGCTGCTGGGAACCTGTTTTACCCACAGTGGGAATGTCTCTGCAGCTGTTTCTATGCTCCCACAGCTCCCCTGGACAGGAACCACCCCCGGGGTCCTGTTGCAGTTTTGATCTGGCTTTGCAAGACTGGCCACAGCCTCTTACCTGGCAGGGTCTCTACTTCCCTCACCCACCATGGGTCTCCTTCTTGCCCAGGGTCCACATTTCGCCCTGTCTGCGTGCACGTGTCTGATCCTGTCTGATCCTGATTGACTCTGCTGCTCTGGCTAACGTCTTTCTCTTGTTACTCAGCCGGTGCAGGGGGGCTGCTACCCGGGCCGGAGCTCAGAGGAAACCGTATGGTAAAAGCTGCCATCTCCAGCCTGGTCTTTGCCATCTGCTCCAGCACCCTCTTGATACTAATCCTCCATGGCGCTCTCCCAGACCCATCCAGACTAACCCCAACTGGCACTACCTGCACACTGCCATCACCCTTTCCCCCCCAGGGACTCCAACGCTCCTTGTGGCTCTCAGCCCCATGCCTGTCCCCTGCCTGCAAGCTGACTAAAGGCTTTTGTCTTCTTTACCCTGCCTCCCATAGCTACCAAAGTCTTCCAAGGAGTTCTCATCTTGGAGGAGGTGGAAGGCCAGGAGCTGTTCTACACACCTGAGATGGCTGACCCCAAGTCAGAGCTCTTTGGGGAGACGGCCAGGAGCATTGAGAGTGCGGTGAGTTCCTTTCCACTCGGTCTACGATCTGGACAGGGCTTTTCTGGTCTCAGTAAAAGACAACCCTGCCCACCTCTGCATTGTGTTGGAGAGACCACTAAACCCCTAACAGTCACTTCCAGAAGCACAGTCCTCTTCTCATCACTGCCATCCATAACTGCAGGTGCTCTTTTGGCCCCCCTGCTTTACCTTCTCATTCGGGATGGATTATGGATGGGCTGTGGCTTGTCATTGTTGTCTGTCAAATGGGAGCAGAATGTCTTGAGTGCCTCAGAGGAGCATCGCTTTGTGTTGGGGGTTTATATTTGAGATGGGCTTAACCTACAGAGGTTGGGAGTGGCCGTGGCTTATTGCCAGAGCCAGTGCCTTTGTGGAGTGGGCACTTAGGTGTGTAAGGGGGTGGTGCACCAGTTCTTAAGAGTTACTCTCTGAATTTGTCTGATCTTTGTCTGATCTCTCTTCCATCTGTGTTTATTATCAGCCTCTACCATGTGCTGTATCAGTAGGTTCCATCCTCTGTTATGTACTGGGTCAAAAATCACTCGTTTTCACAGGATCGTAGAATCATAAAATATTAGGGGTAGAATCGTAAAATGAAGGGAATTCCCGAGATCATCAAGTCTGGTTCAGCTCCCAAGCTGAGGAAGCTGCCTGTGTAGTTCCAGTCTCCCACTTCCAAGGAGAAGCCCCAGCTCCCGGCGTAGGTGGGATGTGTACGTGTGGCTGTGCCAAGGACGTGACGCCGGAGCCCGCAGCGTGGCACAGCAAATACAAAGCATCTTTGCGAGGGGATTCAACAGATTCAGAGCTGGTTCCAAGCTGTGCTGAGAAGTTGGCAAGCCCTGGGTACAGTCGTACAGGCAGATGTGTGCCTGGCGTAGGGACCATATGGTTCACACGGTGCTGTATCACAATAGCAGTATTTCCCAGTAAAACACTGGCTTCTATCCTGAGGATAAGGATGTTGCACACAAGACCTTTGTTAGCTGGTTGATCCATTTTCCCCACTGTCAGAAGGCAGAAGACTCTGCTGTGTTGTGTTTTCCCAGGCAGGGGAGATGAAGGCATGGCACAGACCAGCTCTGACTGGGCTGGGAGTTCCTGCCATGGCCCTGTGCTGTAGGGACCTGTTGTCCCTCTGCAACCTTCCTGCTGATGCCATGGATGTGGTGGGCTCCTTTATACCCCTCTGACTCACTCTACCTCCATTTACAGGGGGAGACTATTCTGTGGGACCATCAGTCAGTTAGTTACTCTCTTCTGTCTTTGCCTCGAAGCTGGGGGAGGGAAGCAGTGGCCTCTTGCTCTGGGGGCTGCTGGTCCAACACTGGGCAGAGTTCACAGAGGTGTTAAAGCCTGATGTGCTGTAAGCTTTGGATTGTCACTGACTCCTTCACCTGGCTTCAGACAAATCCTGCAGTGCCCAAGCACCAGATTTTAAACAGTGGCCAGGTACTTACAGATGCAGAACAGTGCCTTAGGAGATGTTTCTAAAGTGCCTAAGCAGGTTTACCCAGCTTTAGAGGAGATCAGCAGGACTTTGATACCATCAACAGAAAATCCCGGTATGAACTGCAAGGTGCCTGTGGTCTGACCCTGGTCTGTCTTCTGTTTTTTTCATGATGGAGACAGCTCACTCCCTCCATGCTGGTTCTGGGTCCTGTTCTTACCTTTGGCTGCAGGCCATAAAGAATGGGGCCACCTGGAATTATCACCCTACCCAACAGAGCCCTGTTCTCTGCATGTGTCAGTGGGGTGGCTTGCAGAGGTTTGGATGCAAACCCCTGTGGGTTGTAAACCAAGGAGACTCACTGAGACTCGAGATGTTTTACCAAAAGGACCCATGTCCTAGGATCTCCTCATTAATCAGTTTATCTTCTCTCCTCCACCTCCCACCAACTAGCTGGATGAGCTTTTCCGCAATTCTGATGTTAAGAAGGATTTCAAGAGTATCCGTGTCCGAGACCTGGGGCAGAACAGCGCTGTCCGTGTCATCGTGGAGTCCCACTTTGACCCAGGTAAGAGCCTTCACTGTGGCCTCACCACCTGCCTGAGGAGGGAGCAAGAACTCCCAGTGGGGCTGCCAGACAACCAACCTCATAAAAATTTTCTGTGGATCTGTCTTCTGTCTGGCAAAGAGCTGGAAGCTGGTGCCTGGAAGGCTGGATGCATTTTTCTAAGGAAAGGAATGATCTGGTTGCATGGTGGGGAGGTCATGAGAGGGAAACTGCTAGGTGGGCCTGCATCTTCACTCTTGCTTTTCTCCTTTCTCTTCCTGACTACCATCAGCCACTTCCTACACGGCTGCTGACATCCAAGGGGCCCTGCTGAAGCAGATCAAAGCTTCCAAGAAGAAGACCATCCTGGTGAAGAAGCCTCAGCAGGAGCATGTCAAGTTCATGGACTTTGGTGAGCCCTCTCTGTCTGTGGCCAGTCTCCCTCTCTGGGTTTGGGCTTTCATAGGGCCAAGTTGGCTAAATTGGTCCTTTCACCTGTAGCATCCACACACCCTGTGTAGGCAACTTGTGGCTCGTGAGCTGGGCTATGGAGCAGGAGCTCTGGGAACTAGAGTGGCTTTTAGGCTTTGGGGTGCCCTGGTAGCTTGGGAGTGCCATCAACCCAAGCCTCTCTGCTGCCACCTCACTCCCAAAGCAACTTTCCCTACCCCCAGAGAGGCTTGCAAAGCACCAGCCTCCACCTGCTGTGTTTCAGACTGGATCCCCAGGCTCTTCACCACCACTGTGACCACAACCACGGCCACCACCATGGCACCTGCCACCACCCGGAGGTACACCACGGCTGCTGCTGGCACCACAGCCCACATCCCCCGCCAGGACATCACAGGCCGACCCAGTGCCAAGGCAGTGGGAGCTTTGAGCACCAAGAGACCCACGTTCACCCTCCCTGCCACCACCCGGCGAAAGCCCACACGCCAGCCCCCAAGTGCCACCAGGAGGCCCTCGCGGCCCTGTGACTCTCCCCCCTGCCTGCACGGTGGCACCTGTGAGGACGATGGGAAGGAGTTCACCTGCAGCTGCCCTGCTGGCAAAGGGGGAGCCGTCTGTGAGAAACGTATGTGCTTCTGACTTCTGTCTGTCCCTCAACAGACTCAGTGGTGATGGGGAGATGCAGGGGCATGTGTGACCAGCATGGGTTCTGCATGTGTGCCAGGCTCTGCAGGGCTCAGTGTAACTGGCTTTCTTCATTACAGAATGGTAGGGGCTGGAAGGGACCTCTGGGGATCATCTTGTCCAACCCCCCTGATAAAGCAGGGTCACCCACATCAGGTTCTCAGGTAGTTCCCTGTCTCTCTTGAACTGGGCACAATACTCCAGATGTAGACTCACTAGGGAAGAGTAGAGGGGGAGGAGAACCTCCCTCAACCTGCTGGCCACACTCTTTTTCATGCACCCCAGGATACTACAAGAGTTTCTTAACTTTGCCAAGAACAGGTTGTACATGGATGGTTTAAGAGGCAAGTGGGGCAAGGCTACAGGGTAAGAAGGTGCCAGAGGCAATTTCTTCTGTGCCCTACTTCTTCAGGCACCTGGGATATCAGGATGGGAATTGTGAGCTTCTGCTCATGGTATTGTGAGGAGATGGTTCGGACACTGCTGAAACTAAGGACTGGGGGAGCAACATCACAGCTCTCTAAAGCCTGAGAGCAGTCTTAGAGGGAATTGCCATCATGAGGGAAGTTGATTTCAACCAGTACAAGCGTCTGGGAGGTAGTGACAGGATAATTGCACCAGGAGCGTGGGCCCAGGGTTTCTTTGTCTTTTCACAAGAGCTTTCTTCGTTTGTACAGGTAGGAAAATGTTCACAGGCTCTTGTCAAGCTTCTGTCATCTCTTTTATCCTTTTGTTCCCTTCCCTCCTTCATCCCCTTCTCCTTTCTCTACCCTCCTCTGACTCTTGCAGCTATCAGATACTTCATCCCCAGCTTTGGTGGCAAGTCCTACCTGGCCTTCAAGATGATGAAGGCCTATCACACCGTGCGCATTGCCATGGAGTTCCGCACTGTGGAGCTCAGTGGGCTGCTGCTCTACAACGGGCAGAACCGTGGCAAGGATTTCATTTCCCTGGCACTGGTTGGAGGCTTCGTGGAGCTCAGGTGGGTGCTTTTCCCCTCAGCCTTCGGTGGTGGGGAGGAAGGAGAGCAGCTGCTCTTGCCAGAATGGTCCTTGCAGAGCACTGGGAGGATGCCAGGATCAGTTGCAGGCTAAGAATTGGTGGCATCAAATGGGCAAGTGGAATTGGGAGGGTTTTTTCCAGCGTAAAAGGAACTCTAAAGGGACTCATTCCCTGGGGCAGTTTTCAACAAAGTTAATTCCCTTATTTCAGTTTGAATTTTGAAAAGCTAAAAGGTGTGGGAGGTGCCTTTTTTTTTCTGAGCAAGCAAAGAGGGCTTTTTTTGGTGCTGTCTTTGTACTGGAAAAAGGAACGCAGGGGAAGGAAGAAAGAAAGGGAGAAAAGCCCCAGAAATATGAGCTGAGATGCTTTTTTTTCCATTTCCAAAAGCAGTGATTGGGAATGGGGTGAGGTAGAGGACAGACCTCTGGAGACTGCATGTGGCTTCTCAGTCATTCCCAGTGCTCACCAGGGGATAACTGTGTGCTCTGAGTTCATTCTGCTCCAGAGCTGGGCAGGGAGGGGAGCTCCTGAGTGCTCCCAGCTTCTCCCTGTGACGCAGCAGCCCCCGGGCCACGGCCCAGATGTCACCTTGCTGTGCACAGGCACAGACCCTTCCCCTCTTCTGCTCCAGGTTTAACACTGGCTCGGGCACAGTCGTCATCACCAGCAAGGTCCGTGTGGAGCCTGGCAAGTGGCACCAGTTGGTGGTGAACCGCAACCGGCGCAGCGGCTTGTTGTCCGTCGACGGGGAGCCCCACGTCAGTGGGGAGAGCCCGACAGGCACCGATGGGCTCAACCTGGACACCGACCTGTTCATTGGGGGAGCACCCGAGGACCAAATGGCTGTGTGAGTGATGCTGCTGGACCACTGTCCTGGGGTGGCACAGCATCTGCCTTCAGTTTTGGGCATTTCACTCCCAGAAGGATAGAGGGACTGGGGAAGGGGCTGGAGCACAGCTGTGGTGAGGAGCAGCTGAGGGACCTGGATTTGATCAGCCTGGAGAGAAGGAGGCTCAGGGGAGACCTTCTGACTCTGACAGCTCCTAACAGGAGGTTGAAGCCTGGTGGGGTTGGGCTCTTCTCCCAAGGGACAGGACAAGAGAGAACAGATTCAAGTTACACCAGGGAAGGTTTAAGTTGGATCTTGGGAAAAATGTCTTCCCTACAAGGGTTGTTAAGGGCTGTCCCAGGCTGCCCAGGGCAGTGGTGGAGTCCCCATCCCTGGAGGGGTTTCAAAGCCATGGAGATGTGGTGCTGAGAGACATGGTTTAGTGGTGCCCTGGCAGTGCTGGGTTAATAGTTGGACTTGATGATCTTCAGGGTCTCTTCCAAGCAGAATGATTCTGTGATTCCATGACTGTATCTGCCACGGCTGCGGGCAGAGCATCCACGGTGGCTACAGCTTCCTGACTGGGAGCCCTAACACCAGTCTGGAGAGCACAGCTTGACCCAGATGAGGGTCTCTTCATTGTCATCCTCAGGGATAAACCCCTGACCTGCTTTGTCCCTTCAGGGTGGCAGATCGTACTGCGGCTACCACCGGCCTGAAGGGCTGCATCCGCCTGCTGGACGTGAACAACCAGATGTACGACCTGAGGGAGAAGGGCAGCGACGTGCTGTATGGCAGCGGGGTGGGCGAGTGTGGCAACGACCCCTGTCAGCCCAACCCCTGTCACCATGGTGGCATCTGCCACGTCAAGGAGGCAGAGATGTTCCACTGCGAGTGTCTCTACACCTACACCGGTACGGGGAGGGGGCTGCAGGCGGAGCATCGCTGGGGCTTCTCGTCCCACTGGTGGGTCCTGAGGGATCCCAGAACCTCTGGGGTCTCGTGGAATGAGCTACGGCGGGGAGGGATGTGCTGTGAGGTGTCAGCAGCAGGTCAGAGGGAGAAGTGTGGGATGAAGGGGCATCTAGTGGAGTCAGTAAATTCAGAATGTAGACCTGTCCATCTGCACGTGGGACAAGGGCCAGGTCTGTTGGTTCTCATTCACAAAAAGAATCTTCCCTTGTGTTTGAGGGGCATAGTCTGGCAAGGGTATCACCTGCCACTTGCAGGGTCCATGGCAAGGGTGCTTCTTGGGTCATGGGAGCCCAGCTGGAGATAGGAGGAAAAAGGCTGACAGGGCATCAGAAGACATCAGAGATGTTTATCTCTGGCCAAATGGTGCCTGCTGGCTGCTGGTTTGAGGTGCTGACGTTGACAGGCTGCCCTCCTCTGCTGTAGGCCCAACGTGCGCCGACGAGAGGAACCCCTGCGACCCATCACCTTGCCACATCTCTGCCACCTGCCTGGTGCTGCCGGAGGGAGGTGCCATCTGTGCCTGTCCCATGGGCCGGGAAGGAGACTTCTGCGAGCTAGGTGGGATGGGAGCTGGCAGAGGAGTGGGTCTGGGGAAGTGGGTGGAACAGAAGGTGGCCAATTTACCCAGCCCAGCTGGCCATGAGGCCTTACCTGCTGTGGCTCTGGGGCATTGGCTGAAGCTGCTTTCCCTCCTTTTCCTTGCTTGTGCCCAGTGACAGAGCAGGACCACACCATGCCCTTCCTCCCAGAGTTCAATGGCTTCTCCTACCTGGAGATGAATGGACTGCAGACTTTTGTTCCTGACCTGCAGTAAGTGCCAGGGAATGGGAGAGGGGTGGGTGAGAGCATTGTGGCTGACTCAGGTGAGAGATCTTGGGCACTGAGCCTTACCTGTCACACACTGGCTCTTCCTAGAGGTCCCCCCTTTGCATGCTATAGAGGTTTTGTCCAGAGGGACTGGCATCACCTGGATCCCTACAACCACATTGAGCCAGCATCACATCCTGGGTGCTTGGCATTGTCACAGGCTGGGTAGATAGGCACCATGGAGCAGCATCCTGAATGCTGCAGAGGTGCCTCACACTTGGCAAGGGTGTCCTACGGGGGTGGCATCTTTCTTCCACACCCATAGTCCCAGTCAGGCAGAGATCTTCCAAGGGCTTGGCACATGGGGGTGGAGGAAGAGAGTTGGACTGAAGGGTATCCATAATCCTTCTTTCCTCAGGGACAAAATGTCCATGGAAGTTGTGTTCCTGGCCAAGAACCCCAGCGGCATGATCTTCTACAACGGCCAGAAGACAGATGGCAAAGGGGACTTTGTCTCTCTGGCCTTACATGATGGCTACCTGGAGTACAGATATGACCTGGGCAAGGGGGCAGCCATGCTCAGGTAGGGTGGGCTGGGGAGCTGCTTGTCAGGGGGGTGATGACACATGGGAAGGGGAAGTGGTGGCCTTTTTCCAGGGAAATGAGAAAGATGGGGACAGACTTTTTAGCAACAGGACAAAAGGTGATGGTTTGAAACTAAAAAGAGGGAGATTTAGATTAGACAGAAGGGAGATGTTTCAAGGAAGGAATTTATAAGGAAGAAACACTGGCCAGGTTGCCCAGAGAGGTGGTCACTGCCCTATCCCTGGAACCATCCCAGGGGAGGTTGGCCGGGGCTCTGAGCAACTTGCTCTAGTTGCAGATGTCCCTTCTCCCTTCACGGGGTTGAACCAGATGAGTTTTAAAGGTCCTTTCCCACCAGTCTGTGATTCTGGGACAGTGGTGGCTTTCAGTGTCCAGCACTGGCTTTGAACTCCCCTTCCCAGAAGACCGTAAGGAAGCCAGTGGGGAGCAGGCTCCATACCGGTCTTGGCTGTTTGCAGTGACAGCTCTTGGTCAACTGTCCCCACGTGGGACAGGGTAGAGCTGGGCCTGTCCTGACTGGTGCTTCTGATCCAGTCTAATGCCAGGCTGTCTGTGTGGCTGCAAGCTGGAGCAGCCTAAGCTGGTCCAAGAGGAGTTTACAGTGCTGTGTTTGCAGGTGGTGACAACAGAGCTCTCACCACTGTGTCTTCTCCTCCCTTCTCACCCCCAGGAGCAAAGAGCCAGTTCCTCTCAACACCTGGATAAGTGTCTTGTTGGAGAGGAATGGGCGCAAAGGGGTCATGAGGATCAACAACGGCGAGAGGGTGATGGGAGAGTCACCGGTAAGTTGCTGGGTCAGGGAGAGCTCTCTGGTCTTCCAGTCCTGCATCTCTCATGTGTGAAGTGAGCTGAGAAGTTTCCAGCCCTGTGGGCTTTTCATCCCAGGGGTGTATGGCTTTGAGGGTGGAGGAGGAGAGGGCAAGACCTGGGGAGGAAAGGATGCTGCAGAGCAGAGCTTGCCTGCCTCTCATTGCTGCTCTGCTGTAGGACATCAACTGCACCTCTTCCAGCAATTCCTCCCTCCTTGTCCCTCACCATACACAGAGCTGCAGTGATTTTGGGGGCTTGGCTTCAGGGATGTGTTTTACCCCCCCCCTCACATGCATTACACACCCCTTTTTTGCAGTTCCTTGACTGCCCCTGTATTGAGGCAGGTCCTCAAGGCACCCTCGTAGCCCCTGCTGCAGCTGGGTTCGGCCCGTGTGGGTTTCAGCCTCAGTGATGCTCAAGAGCCCTTCATGATGCTGGCTGCACAGAAGGCTCAGCCAGGGAGAAGTCACAGGGTGGTCAGAGCCCTGTTGTGCTGTTGCTGCTGAATCCATCAAGTGCTTTCTCTCCTCTGCTGCCAAGCTGGCAGCTCTCCCCTTCTCCCGGTGCCCTGTCCCCTCTGTGCTTCACCTGCCTTTCCAGTAGGGAATCTGGTAATGCAGAAAAAAACCCAGTTGCTGCTGAACTCAACCTTAAGATCCACCTAGAAGTGCAGCACCAATATTATGCAGCATTCCTGCAGAAGGAATTTCCTCCTTGCCTCACTCTCCTCTTCTCAAACTTCTCTCCAAGCAAAGGTTGCCCCTGGCTGGCAGTGCCCCCCCCGTGCCTTCTGCAGCTCCCAGTCCTTGGCCACCTTGGGCACTGGTTGCAGTCGTAGCCTTGCAGCCCTGCATGTTGTGATGTTACCCACTGATCTCCCTTTTCTCTCTTTCTCTCTCCCTTTGATTTTCATTTGTGTTCTCCCCTCCCCTGCTGTCTGGATCCCAGAAATCCCGTAAGGTAAAGATAAGTATGACCCACCACACCTCCATCTCATCCGCCATTGGCACCTTGTTCCTTGTTTTAGTTTTCCATTCAGATCTCTGTTTCACCAGCTCCCCATCCCATCTGACCAAGCAGCTTTAGGATCCCTGTAGATTAGCGACACTTGTTTCCTTTTCCCTCATTAATTCCAAGACAGTTGTTACATTTTTGTTTTGGAAGCATCTCAATTAATCTGGTCATGTTTCCACTGTTCACAAAACATTAGCTAGTGACTCATGTAACTGCATCTCTGCCTTGCTGCTGTGCCCCTGGATCCCTCCCGGGTGCTCAGGAAGGAATGGTGCTCCTGTTGTGTGCCCAGGGAACCCTGAGGTTGAAGACCCTCCCCAGGACTCAGTTCTGTGCAGTTGGGTTCAGGGGGATACCAAGGAGAGGGTCTTTCTCCTCCAGACACAGCCACGTGAGACATGGGAGAACCTCCTTTAGCCATGTACTGGCTCTAACAGCCAGGTGAACTCAAACAGAATCCCTCAGGGATGTGTCCAGGTTTGAATGTTAGACCTGGAGAGTTAGACCTGCAGCAATGTTTGCTGCCTTGGTTTTGGGGGCCACTCCAAAGCAGAGGCCTCCATGCCTGAGAGCATTAGAACAGCATCTCCCCAGAATTAAATCCATAGGAAATCTATAAATAGAAACCTGGTATGCCTGCTGGCAGGCAAGACCTCGCAGCTTGGTGTGAGGAGGTTGAGCTGGAGGCCTCTTTCTCCCAGCATCCTTTACCCATTCTGGTTTGGTGCCAGGTAACGTGGATTCTGGCTGTGCACTGGTGCCTGCTCTGCCCGCAGCTCTGCCCTGCTCACAGCCTCCCATATCCCCATGGAGATGGGTCAATTGCTCAGCTTGCAGCTTAGGGATGACCTGGCATCTTCTCCATCTCATCATCTCTCCTTTCCTCCCCAGGTGCCTCACACCTTCCTGAACCTGAAGGAGCCATTTTATGTGGGGGGAGCCCCTGATTTCAGCAAGCTAGCTCGAGCAGCTGCCATCTCCACTGGCTTCAATGGAGCTGTGCAGAGGGTAAGGTCCTGCCAGGTAGCCCAGGGCAGGTTTCTGACTGGGAGACATGCCATCTGAACTGGCATGTGGGTCCATGTGCAGGGGGGGCACACCCAGTTGAAAAGTGGGTGGTGTAAGGAGCAGTGGGGCTGCATCGCAGGAACACCTGGGGCTTGGGGCTGGTTTCCCATCTTCCCCGCCAAGATAGTGGCCTCTGTCCCACCTTGATGATCTTAAAGGTCTTTTCCAACCAAAACCAATCCTCTGATTCTATGATCCCTCTTGCTTGTACCTGCCAGATCTCTGTCAAGGGGGTGCCTGTGCTGGAGGAGCAGAACATCCGCAGCGCCATTGAGATCTCCCCCTTCCGAGGCCACCCCTGTACCCAGAAACCCAACCCATGCCAGAATGGGGGCACCTGCAGCCCCAGGCTAGAGAGCTACGAGTGTGCCTGCCAGAGGGGCTTCTCGGGGGCTCACTGTGAGAAAGGTGAGCCTGGATGTGGACCCCCACCCACTAGCCAGCCATGATGGTTAGCTGGGGGCAGCAGGACACTGCTTAGGCCAAGCCTGGGGTCTTATCCTTGTAGTGGCTGCTGGGAGGGGTCCAGGGAAACCAGCTGTGGGGTTTTCAGGCATCTGTGCCATTTCTCAGTAATGAGGGCATATTGCAGTGCTGCTGCCCACAGACCCAGCCCTGTCGCCTTGTCCCCTCAACACACTGATCTTCTCCTGTGTTGCTGTGTTTGCTTGAAGCAGCCTGGGGCAAGGAAATGTGGTTTGGTGCTGTAGCAGGTCCTCCTGGAGGGCCTGAGCCATTGCTGTCTCCAGATGAGGGTTTCTCTCCTACTACCTCCCTGAATTTAGCACTTGGGTCATCACTGAGTCCAGGTTCCTCACCAGGTTCAGGCAGGAGACCAACAAGGCTGCAGATTCCTTGACAACTGGCTGCAAAACAGGGAGCTGGTCTGAACTTACAGACTCTAAAGCCCCAACAGACCTTTCCAGGGGCTTCCTTAGAGTGCCACTGTGCTGACATGTCCCAAAGGATATCAGCTTTGTTCATGACTTGGGCCTGTCACAAGTGCTTAGTGTAAAGGGGTGTTCTCCTGGTCTCCAAAGACAGACAGACTATGCTACATCGCCTGACAGCTCTTCTTTTTTCCCCACCTCCAGTGATCATTGAGAAGGCTGCTGGAGATGCAGAGGCCATTGCTTTTGATGGTAGGACGTACATGGAGTACCACAATGCTGTGACAAAGAGGTAACTTGGCTGCTGAGCTGAACAAAGGTCAAAAGAAGGAGTTAGGGCTCTTAGCAGGAGGAAGCGCTAGAATCAAAGAAATCCCAAGTGCAGAGCTCAGAGGGATGAGCCAAACTGAGACAGTGACCTGTCATTTCCAACCCTTACATGTAAAGGTGCCTTGTTGGCAGTGGGCTGGGTGAGCTGAGGGAAGAAGTAGTTCTGCCTGTGGTTTAATTCACACCAGTCTGCCAACTCCTTTGTCTCCTGGGCTGGGGGCACATCTTTGGACCCTGTGGGCTCTGTGGCTGTGTTAGTCCCTAGGGCTTCTCTCTCAAGATAAGCAGAGCCAGCTACACAGCTGCTGGCTGAGGTCCTCCAGGCTGGGTATTTCTCCTACAGGAAGCTCTTGGTGGACCATGGTCTTGCTCTGTACCCTTGCTCAGCACTGTGTTCCTACAGCCCCTGTGGCTCACTTCCAGTTCCATAGCACTGGAACAGGGGATTGCATTAGGCTTCATCCAACTGCCTCGTACACCTTCAGATTCCCTGCCTGGGGAGGGTGTCTTCTGTGTTGAGCTGTTGTTTGTCAGTCTCTGTCTCTGTCTCTTCTCAATGTCCTTGTTTCTTTGTTTTCAAGCCACCTGACCAATGAGATCCCTGCGTAAGTACAGTCCTCCCTGATGCTCAGCTCCTCCCTGCAGCCATCTGCCCTCCACTATGTCTCCTATTGTCCCACTGCCCATCAGCCCACACAGAGGGGTTCTCAGAGCAGGTGTGGGTGGAGGAATATGGGCCAGGCATCTGCCATGGGTGGGAGTTCCCATTTCAGGGTGAGGGGCACACACAATATGGACTTAGGAGGAGCACCTGAGGCAACTGGAGACAAGGAGGCTCAAGGGAGACTTTCTCACTCTCAGCAACTCCCTCATAGGAGGTTGGAGCCAGGTGGGGTTGGTCTCTCCTAGGGAATAAGCAATAGGATGAGGAAACAGCCTCAGGTTGCACCAGGGCAGGTTTAGGTTGGAGCTGAGGAACAATTTCTTCCCCACAAGTGTTGTCCAGGGCAGTGGTGGAGTTTCTGTGAGCCCTGGAGATGTGTCTGAGGGGCATGGGTTAGTGGTGCCCTGGAAATGCTGGGTTAACAGTTGGACTTGATGATCTGAAAGGTCTCTTCCAACTAAAATGACCCTGTGATTCTGTGGCTGCAGCTCTCACCCTGCTCTACAGGGGCACAGACACAGCCAGAGCTGCACTGCCTGGCTCTGCTACAGTCAGGTGATGTTCCAGCAACATGCTGCATCTTCAGCCTCACTTTAAGTGGATGAGCAAAGGAAGAAAGTTCCTGTAACTTCCCTCTTCCATCAGCAGCAAAGGCATTGGCGATGGAAATCGGGGGTGCTAATCCTGCCCTGCTTTTCCAGTGATAATCCTGCCACAGCAGGAGGCTGGGCTGGGTGCTTGGAGAATGTTCTCCAGTCAGAGGTGCATGGCCTGGGCAACCCCTCAGAAGGTGCAGTGCAGCCAGTGGGGAGAGTTTGAGTGATTCCTGCCTGTCACAACCCCATTTCACCTCATTCTCTGCAAGCCAGACTCCAAGGGTGGCTTGGGAGGCTGCATTGCATGTGTGCATGTCAGCACCCAAGGAGCCACAGAGCCCACCAGCTGCACCTTCACCAGTTTGGGGGCTGTTCTGGTGTTCTGGAAAAAGCTTCCTAGGAGTCAAGTATCCTTCTAAGCTAGACAGTGTCCTACAGCAGTGAGAGGGATGTAGTTGCCTCTGCCGTGCCCAGCTGTCCCTCTGCACAGACATGAGCCATATCCCTGCAGATGAGCAGAAATCTGCTACCTTTGTGCCCTGCTTTCCCAGTGCTCTGCAAAGGGAAGTTCACCATTCCCAGCCTCCTCCCAGCTTGAGCCAGCCTATTTTGGCCATGCGTGCCCCATCCTGCAGGAGAGCTTAGCAATTCTCCCCAGGTCCCTCTGCTGGGATTTGGCAGCAGCACCCACTGGCCCTGCCAGGGCTGAAGGACCCATTGGGCTGCCCATAAAAAGTAGTTTCTTCTGCCTCCAGGCAGACACCAGGGTGTGCCTTGGGCAGGACTCACACTCCAGTTGCTTCTCTGGCCATGACATGCCCGTACATCTTTTTTTGAACATACATTTTTATATGTGCACGTCTAGTTAGAGCTGCTGTGATGCCAGGCCTGTAGCTCCTCACGCTTGCACGCAGTGCCAACAGGACAGCTGTAGCCCTGGGTTTCCCCTGTTCCCTGCACACCCCAAGGGCACCAAGGCTGCCTCAGAGGCCTCAAGGGTCGGTTCAGCTCCCTGCCCATCCCAAAGAACCAGCCTGAGCCCTGTTACAGGGCCATGGACCAAAAACCTCCATTTCCCCCAGCACTGCTGCCCACTGTCCCTTACTGAAATACACATCTTAGCAGGGAACACTGGTGGTCGTGACCCAGGAGAGCACTGCAGAGTCCCCATGCTGCTGGGGCAGGGCTGTATTTGCTCTTTGGCATTACTGGGCTTACTTCGGCTGAGCAACAACTTGCAAACCTGCCTCTCCAGCTTGAGGAAACTTGGCCCTGAGGGACAGTGGCCGAGGCTCTTGCTGCTTGGGCTGGGCAGTTCTCTCAGCCTGGGTGAAGAGCTGAGCAGGGATGGTGGGGGGAGGGAGGGAGGGTCTCCCCGCTGCCCTGCGCTTATCGCACACTCCCCTTTCTTCCCGCATCTAAGTCCTGAAGTGCTGGACTATCCCATGGAGCCCAGGTGAGTCTGTGTCAGGCTTTCTGCTTTCGTGTCTTGTGCTCTGCTGCTGCTGCCTCAGCACAGCTCTGGCTTTGTCTCTGTGCCTGTTCTGTGTGGCTGTGCCCTCTGCTTTTTATTTCCAAGGGACATAAGAAAGTCGCCTCAGGAGTGCAGCCCTCGGCCAGCCCTTTGGATGGAGTGTCCCCAGGGAATAAAAAGCTGTCTGTGTTGTCTGGTCTGCGTGTTCACGTGTCAGTGGTGTGTTCTGGAGCATCCATGGGGAGTGGGTGGCTACTCCACATGGCAATGTCACCTGTTGCCAAGGTCTTTTTGCCTATTCTAAAAGGGGCTGAGCAAAGATGGAGAAGGCAGTGTGGGAGAAATTCTGCCCTTCCTTTGTTCCTCCCTTGCAAAGAGACACCATATCCAGGAATAGGAAGGTTTTGCTGCCTCTGTGGACAGTGTCCACATGGCCAGCCTGGAGCTGTCCACAAGCCCACACACCAGATCTTCCTTCAGCACCTGCATATGAGGAGGAAAAACCAAGACTCGTGTCTCACAGTTTGCAGGGGTTGATGTGTCTGAACCTTGTGCTCCATGGAGGGCAAGAGCAAAGGACAGTAGACCCAGGCTCTGTCTTTGGAATTCCAAGCTGAATGTTGGGGCAAACATTTCCAGGAGACCTGTGCAGCCCTTGCTCAGGTCAGCAGGAAGATAGAGGATCTCCAGCCTTGGTGTTCCCGAGCTCAGCTGGGCAGAGGCACCACCAGTGGTGACAATGGTGGGAGCTGGGTTAGAGACCTCCAGAGAGCCAACAGAGAAGGCCACTGCCAGGAGCTGACTGGCTGCCTGTTGCTTTTGCAGCCATGCTTTTAACTCTGCTCTGCCTTCTCCCCTTGTTCCCACCTCCCCACGCAGCGAGAAGGCCCTGCAGTCGAACCACTTCGAGCTCAGCATCAAAACTGAAGCCACTCAGGGGCTGATCCTGTGGAGCGGGAAGGGGCTGGAGCGATCAGACTACATTGCCCTCGCCATAGTGGATGGCTTCGTACAGATGACCTACGACCTCGGCTCCAAGCCCGTCATCCTCCGATCCACCGTCCCCGTCAACACCAACCAGTGGATTCATATCAAAGCCTACAGGTGTGGAGACTGCTGGGGTGGGGTGGGGAGAGCCAGGAGCGTGGCAGGCTACTCTGGGACGGGCAAGCCATGAACGAGGGAGCCTGAGTCATGGCCGTGGCTCCATGCCCTGTGATCCCCAAGGGTCACTCTGCTTGGATAATAATAGAGAGGCATGCGGGCAGTGCCGCGCTGGAGGGACGCGTGTTGGGACAGGCCTGGAAATGTCACAGGGGCAGGCTCAAGGAGGTACGAAAGGTTCGTGCCTTTTATTTGAGCTGGCTGAGGGTAGGACATTCTGTTCGTGTTGAGCTCGAGACGTCCCCTTTTATTTTTGCTGGTGGTGGGAGCGGTGAGCGGGTCACGCGGCTGCCATGCCAGGGATTGCTGCGGATGGGTCTGAAGCTGTGGGATGCCTAGGGGATGCTGGAAGGCAGCGCTCGCTGCCAGCTCTGTGATGCTCCCCAGGGAGGTGTTGCACCCTCTGTGCCATGTAGACCAAAGTTCTGGTGCCCACTCCCCTCCAGGTGGAGAAGGGTTGAGGTTGCGGGTGCCCAGTTGAGCGTAAAGCATCGGGCAGCTCTGGGTTTTCCCTCTAGGGTTGCTACTCATCATCTGTTTCTTCTTCCCTCCCCCGGGAGCAGGGTACAGAGAGAAGGTTCCCTTCAAGTTGGCAACGAAGCCCCCATCGCTGGCTCCTCTCCACTTGGTGCGACACAGCTCGATACAGATGGGGCCCTGTGGCTGGGTGAGTTGGTGTAGAAAAGGTGACCCTCTTCCTCCTCTGCACCCCTCACTGAGGGGCTCAGAGCTGCCCCTGGGGCATTGGTGCTCACTCACTTGTTTTAGGGGGAAACCTTTGCCTCTGGGGAGGGTTTGGAAAGTTGGACCTAAAAAGTCCAACGTGGTGTTCTCTGCCTGCTAGGGCAGAGCACAGGTGACAGCTGAGGGATGAAGGGTTGGCTTTACCAAATGCCAGTCCTTTCCATTGCCCAGTGGCTGTTAGAGGAGCCAGTAGCTGGCATGCAGCTCTGGGTCTGATGGCATGGAGTGCCTTCTCCCTCTTCAAGCTGGGAATACTCCTATCTACCAGATTGCCT
Source organism: Ceyx melanurus (assembly GCA_024611195.1). Classification (NCBI taxonomy): domain Eukaryota; kingdom Metazoa; phylum Chordata; class Aves; order Coraciiformes; family Alcedinidae; genus Ceyx; species Ceyx melanurus. Next base: position 6,588 of record JANHGL010003286.1, on the reverse strand, counting down.
CACATGGGGAGAGCCTCTGTTACTTCATGAGCCTCCCAAATGTTAATTCCTTGGCTAACTGGTTCCTAAAGGTGAAATGGCTGAACTGGGAGAAGGGTGTTTCTGTCTGGAAGCACATAAATACCTAATTTAAATATTGCTTTATTTGCATCACACAATAAGCAGCTGTGGCAGAACATGCCCGTTCTCTCCCAGCAGAGTCACTTCCATTTGGGTTGCCATAAGTATTTTTATCCTGCAGCCAGAGCTGGGCCCAAAACCACAGCCTTACCTCTGAAAAGACAGTATCCCAGGTGCCATTTCTCATTTTAGCATCAACCTAAAAGTTATGTGGAAAGAAGAACTTCTCCATGAGAAATTTTTGCTTGGCATCCCCCACGGGGTCTTCCAGAGGTTTAATTTGCAACCAGCCTTTTGTAATTTCAAGGCCTGGAATGAGCCATAGCAGATGTTTCAGTAACTGAAATAAAGTGCAGTTTGAATTTGAGACCAATCTCTAAGGAAATTAATTTTTTTTTTTTAATTGAGTTGGTGTTTTAGAATGGAAGTTACTGGTTTTCAACAAACCTGTTTGTATTGGTTGGGACTTCTGATGTAAGTCAAAATAAATACTGACTAGGAAAGAGGTTTTTTCCCACTGTTGAGATGTTCCCAGCATCACGTGTGTGCTGCTGTCTGGGACAGGCTGCTGGCCCATGTGGCAACGTGTCCTTTGTCCTCTCACCAACCTTCTGCCCTGTCTCTTGCAGGGGGACTGGAGAAGCTGAGTGTGGCTCACAAGCTGCCCAAGGCCTACAGCACAGGCTTCATTGGCTGCATAAGGGACGTGATTGTCGACCGCCAAGAACTGCATCTGGTGGAGGACGCTTTAAACAACCCCACGATATTACACTGCTCAGCCAAATAGACCCCCAGGGACCCTTCCTTCTCCTTCCCTCCCTCCTGCCTATTGCTGTAATTATTTTCTATTTTTGTAAACTTATTGCTTTTTATATTTTGGGGGGAGGTGGGAAAGGGAGGGGAGGAAACACCTTTTCTTTTGGGTTATTTGTTCAGTTGCAGTTTATCCAGGTCAGTCAGACTCGAATCAAACAGCAGCAACAAAGAACAAACCTTGAACCAAGTCTCCAAGAAGTGGCAGAAGAACTTCCCCATGGCACCTGCATTGTAAATCTTATTCATACTTGAAACTACTTTTTGGGTGATTTTTTCCCCCTCCTTACTTGTGTTCTTCGGTTGTTGTTCATGCCCGTGGGGGAAAGGATACTGGTGCTGGCAAGATGTGTGGCCTTTGTGGATTCACTGCCTTCCCATCTCTGCCCTGGCCCCAAAGTCCTCTCTGAAGTGCTATCTGAGCAGGACAGTGGCGAGCAGAAAAGAGGGAATTACCACCCTGCTTTGGGGCTTGGTTCTGCCAAGCCTTCTCCTGGCCCCGTGTTCACCCTGTCTCCCTCCTCTCCCCACCTCCTCTCACTATAATTTATGTGTGTAAGGATCTCAAATGCTTTTCTCCTTTATGCTCTGTTAAAATCAGGGATGCCATGCACTGGAAGAGAGACCAAGATCTGCTCTGAGCAGGCAGAAAAGCATTGCTCTTTGGTTGTCTTATGACTGTTTGCTGGACTGAGAGGTGCTGTGGGGGGAAATGTTGATTTCTCTGTTGGCTCTCCTCCTCCTCCTCCTCTTGGACATGTGCAGAAGCAGCTGTGAAACCTCATTTCCACGCTTTGTGTTTATCCAGACATGTCCTAACCAACTGCTTACCCTGGCTGCTCTTCCCAAGAGCTTCTGTGTACCAAGCGTTGCCCCCACCCCATGCACCAGTGAGAACCTGCAGAACATCTTCAAGAGCTGGAAGTGCTCTCCATCTTCCAGTGCTGTCAAATGGGCTGTGAGGGCATGGGGACCGGGTCCCTTTTCACTTAAAAAAAAACCAAACAAAAAATCTGTTGAATGTGTCCTTCCATCACCCATGTCCACTTTCCAGCCTCTGGGTGTGACTTGCCCTCTGTCTACCATGAGGATGCTTGCAGCTGGCCAGCATATCAACCTCTGTAGAGATGGTATTAAGAGCCTCTCCCATGAAGAGAAATTGGAGTTTTACCTTTGCCTTCCAAGTTTTTTGCAATGCAGGGTCTTCCACACCGTGATCAAAGCTCCTCTGGGTGCTGCCAACCCTCCAGGGGCAGCGGGAATGGGGCGAGGCAGGAGAATTTGGGAGGAGGGGGGGATTTTTTTTTTTCCAAGTATTTTCTTCCTCCACACAAACTTGAAAGCAAATACTGTGGTGCCAGTTCCAAAGCCAGTATGTGAGTGTCCAATTGAATGTCCATGTATCTGTGAGTGTCCGTCAACCAGCCCGTGGTGGCGTCCAACCAACCGAATCTCCTGGAAGCAGGAGAAGAGCAGGATCGCAGCTAGGAAAGAAATGACCACTCAGGTTCCTTCTCCGTGGGAAGAATTTACTGATGCTGTGTGGCATCTCTGTCCCTTTCCAGCAGTGGGACACCACAGTGTCCCTTTGCCACCCTGAGACAGCAGCCGGCATCGCTCCGTGGGAAACTGGTTCTGTGGAGCGTATGGAATTACTCTGAAGGATCCCACCAAGTGTTACTTAATCTCCAGGGTACTGTCACTTTTGCAGTTTTTACCCTGAAATTTCCAGTGTGCTTTTGCAAAGCAGTGCACCCTTTAAAAAATGTTCGTTCTTAGCACCAAACTTTGAGCCATGAAAAGTCAAATTACTTTTCCCTGAGCACAGATGTAACAAAAGGGGAAGAAACATAGTGTGGTTACTTGGGTTTCTTTGTAAAGCTACTTGGGTTTCTTTTTTCTTCTCTCTTGTTTTTTGTTTATTATGTTGAGAAGAAATTTACACCCACCCCCAACCTACCCCTAATCTATTGACATTCCTCTTACAGTCCAGGGGTTTGGTATTTAAGGTGGGGGCTGTGCCCTCTTGCATGTGGCTGGGGGTGCCTGTGTGTGTGGCAATACCCCAATTTAAGTGGCTGCTGTATAGAAACAGTGATTCCTGGGCAGAGGGGAGGGTCCTGTGGCTGTGTTGTGACAGGGATGGATCATTGTATCTTGCTCATGAGGTGCAGGTAGACAGGGGCTAACCAGGGCTTCAGGCCGGGGTGGGATGGGAGGGAAGCCTGAGACCCTCGAGCTGTGTTTTGAGAAGGTGGGTGATGCTTTGGCAGAAGCCAAAGCCTGGATGTGCCAAGTCCAGAGGAAGCTGCTAATTTTCTAGAATGCCACTGAAATGAAGCCAGGGTCACTGCAAAAAAAAACACAAAACAAAAACCACCAAAACCAACTAAACAAAAAACTCTGTCTGCTTTTGCTGGGGCTTGGAAATGCCTTAAAACAGGACCTTGGCGTCCTCATGGTCAAGCATCTTGAACCAAGGTCAGATTCAGCAGTGCTCCCTAGGGGCTGTGCACTTTGGCTTTATTTTTTTATACCATCTATAACATGTACGTACAGGAAAAAAAATACATTGAGGTTTTTGGATTTCTTTTTATTTGTTTGTTTCCTTGTTTTGTTTTTTTTTCTTTTTTTTTTTTTAACTGTCCATGTGGTTTCATTTATAGGGTAAATTAATGACCATTGTGAACTGCTGTATAAATTCTGAAGGGCAATGCACAGTAGAGGAGCAGCATGATATAACCATTACTAACTTGTGTCTTTCGTCAATCACCATGAAATAAAGTTTGAAAACTATTAAATATGTTTTTAAGGGGCCTGTTGGCTTTTTATTCTTTTATTTGTCCTGTGTGCCTCACACTGGTGTGTATCTGCCTCCTGGGCAGGTAGTGTGTTAAGTGAAACTAGTATCTCCATCTCTCCCCTAGAACCAGAGTAGCTTGTGCAGTGCTGCATCTTCTAAATGCAGCTTTCTGCTAGATAAATGCCAAGTTCAACCATTGCTGTCTGCAGGTGGAGGACTCTTGGGTGTCTTTACTTCCCCTCCTCTGTGCCCATCTGGTCACACTCTGAGTGGTTTCACCTCTTCAAGCATCTACTCCTTTTTACCCTCTCTAAGCTGAGGAGCCATGGAAAGTCAGTCGAAAGTGTGCAAAGCAGGATGTGGTTTGAGATGTACCAATATCTGAGTTCCTGCTCTAAACAGGTCTTTCTAATGGGGCTTTTCCATCTGGCCAGAGCCCTTGCACTCTGATCTCAGCAGCATCATCCGTTCTGTAAGAGAAAGAAAGTGAGAGGTGGAGAGTTTTGTTCACTCCACAGTTCATGTTCTTCCCGTGGTGTGAAGTGAGGAAAGAACGTGGGATTCCTGCCATTGGGGTGCCAGCTGATTTAGCAAACGGAGTCCTTCTGCTGTCCAGCAGTGATGCACATTGGATTGGTGTCTTCACCAGCCCAGTAGGAACCAGCTTTTCGATGGACAATGAGACGCCCAAGACTCACAATGGGAAACAATGAGGCCAGTGTTTTGGACAGCCACGGGGGTTGCACAACTCACAACTGGGGCCATGTTCTGCTCAAGATCAGCCTCCTGCTGCAGCGTCCTCTTGACAATGACCTTATTATGGCACAACAGGCACGGACTTGCAAAGCCAGTACCTCTTTCACAGGCGTTTTGCCAGCTTGCTGCGAAGCAGCAGGAGAAAAGCTGTCCTTGTCTTGGCCAGAAGGAGAAGCCGAGCTGTGGCGACTGTGTGGCTTTTTACTACAGGCTGGAAAAACCCATTGTGAGGGCAGAGAGGAAGGAAAGAAGGACAGGAGCCACACTGGGGGCATGCTTGGGCAGGCAGCAAGCGTGACTCAGGGGGAATGGCCTGGCTGCGTTTTCTGGCAGCCCTTGCTCTCAGAGCGGCCTGCCCGGTGCTCTCGGGAACACACTGTGTGTGCATCCAGCCTGACTGCCCAGTCCCTGCTTGCTGGGAGCAAATTGGGATGGTCTGGGTGCAGAGAGCTCCCAGGCCAGAGCCTGGATTTCTCTGCTGGGTATTTCCATGGGATGGGGAGGAGATGGGAGGGCTAAAATCTCACAGGAGAGGATCATTTTCACCAATTACCTATATCCCAGTTGCATAGTTTAGAAACCAGTGCAAAGAAGGGGGTAGATCTGCTCCAGAGGTTTCCTTTTGACCTCTTTTTGCCCAAGAAATTGAACAGCAGCCCCTCCCTCACCATATGCATCACCCTGACGAAAGGTCTTGTTGCCCCCCAACTTCCCATCACCGTATGAAACAAGCACACACACAAGTCCCAGTTTGGTGTCTCACAATGAAGTCTCAGTGCTGTGAAAGAAGGTCCCAGTAACTAGGGGCCTGAATGGCAGGGGTAATGAGGAAGGAGAGGACAGGGGTCATTGTTATCAGGGTTGCTATTTGGCCTCTGTGGTCTGCGTTGCCCCGTGAGCAATGCAGTGGCATGCAGGAAAGCTATGCAACCAGCCAGTCCTCCTCACGGAGCAATGAGCTGGCTCCTGCTGCCAGCTCTCTGGGTATTCCCCGAATAGACATGGAATTCGCTGAGTCTTATTATAGTTATAAAACTGCTATTTTTGCCGCTACGGGTAGACGGGGCGGGGGCTCGCTGGCTGTATCCTGGCTTTTTCTCCCTCTTGGGCAGCTGGCTTTGTTTTCTCACCCAGCATTCATGAAAGGTGCCAGATTCAGGGAATTTCTTTGGGTTAATTTCAGTCTTTTATGTGAAGCAACATATATTTGACATGAGCTTGAATTTGTGCTTCAAATGACAAATTATTCTCTGTTCGTATAAAGCTTCTAGCCCAGCTATAGCCACATGACCCCAGCTTACTCCAAGCAGAAGATTTGTGTGTCACCATCCCTGTCTCACCATAGACATCAGGATGAGACCAGGGGGAACACTTGTCCTCTCCTGACTCCTGTGCTGAGGGCATTCAGGGATAACAGAAAATGTGTTGGTATGGGTTGATGGGAACAGACTTTTGAGCAGGGCCTGTTGGGACAGGACAAGGGGTGATGGTTTTAAACTGAAAGTGAAGAGATTTAGACTTGGTGTAAGAAAGACATTTTTTACACTGAGGGTGGTGAGAGACTGGCCCAGGTTGCCCAGAGAGGTGGTGGCTGCCCCATCCCTGGAACCATTCCAGGTGAGGTTGGCTCTAAGCAACCTGCTCTAGTTGCAGATGTCCCTGCTCCCTGCAGGGGGGCTGGACTATAACTGACCTTTAAAGGTCCCTTCCAAACCAAACTGTTCTATGATTCTATGTGGCTGAGTCTTTCCCGACTAAGATGTTCAGTATCTGGTGCTTCATTCTCTTGGTAGCATGACTCTCAAGTCTCTGTGAACTCAACACCAAAATCTTGACTTTAGGTAGTGTTTGGGTACCTAGGGCTGTCTGAAGTTGCTGCTTGGTGTGGAAAGGCAGACGCTGGCAAGATTCGGGTGCTGTGGCTCCAGGCAGGAGGGCAAACTGAGGCCCGCTTGCTGGGGGGAGCGGTACTCCATGTGCCATCTATTTGGCCGCACCTGGGCGAGCGGAGCCGCCGGTGCTGCCGGGGCGGGTGAAGCCGGGCCGGGGGCGGGGCAGAGGGCGGGGATTCCCCCGCGTCACTGGGAGGGGTTTCC
>JANHGL010003280.1:12585-23913 GCA_024611195.1 Ceyx melanurus | reverse complement strand
GTCCACCAGGACCCCCAGGTCTCTTTCTCCAGAGCTGCTCTCTAGTACATCAGCCCCCAGCCTGTACTGATATATGGGGTTGTTGTGCCCCAGATGCAGCACCTTACACTTGCTCTTGTTAAGTTGCATTAATAAGTGAAATTATTATATTAATATGTTGCTAACTTGGTAGTCCCTCAGTGGCAATATGTGTCCCTTGGGTGAGAGCTCGGTACTTTGCTTTACAACTTCAGGGTGCTTGGGTTGTCCATCCCTGTCACATGTGGGGTGAGAGGCTGCAGGCTGTAGCTGAGAGGGAGGTGTTAGAAGTGTCCTCCTCAAAGTATAGGGCCTTTCTCTAAGATTTCTGGAGTTTTACTTTTTTATTTTATTTTCTTGGGGTTTTTTTTGTTTGTTTTGTCCCTCATATTGTTATAAAGGAAGCAGGGAATTTCTAAAAACAACCCCCCTGCTTAGTTCCCTAGCACGTCATTTTCCTGTGGAAGTCAGACAGAATGTAGACAAATGTCTCCAAGTGTAGCCTCAAGATATGAACAGCATATCTTTATTTGCAGCTGAAGGGAGGTGTGACTGATGGTGTGAGGATCACCATCAAAAACAAGCTGGAGATGCCTCATGGGTTTGGTGAAGCTGGTGTGTTGGTTCACATCTCAGGGCTATCTTTCAATTAATTCTCCCAAAGCTGATGAGCTGAATAATGTGAAGTGTATTCGGGGTTGTATGTCAGGTGAGGGTGAAAAATGCTGCCAATTATACAGATCTGTAAAGATGTTTTAATGGAGCGCTCTATATTCATGAGCAAATTCCCTCTCCATTTTATAGCAGTTTAACTCCACAGCAATGACACTAAGCTTGTAGAATTGCTCCAAGATCCTACTACTGCAATATAAGCACTGGTTAATGTTGCTCCAGGAGTGTTACGTAAAGAAAAGCCAAACCCAAACCCTGCATATTGTCTAATACAGAAGACATATTGTTCATATTCTACCAAGTGGAATCTGGTTTGTATTTCTTTTGCTGAATGTCTGTATCATATAAATTACTGTGGCCATCACTGTAATGCAGGCCATGGTCTATTCATGTCTGGAACAGTTTTACATAGTCAACATGTATCTAAGATATTTAAGAAGCTTACACAGCATCTGAAGAGAGCTATGGCTCAGGCTGCTGCTCCCAACTGTAGAATGCAAGGATCTTTAGTGGAAGATGAAACCCCCCAAAAACCATGTGTTCTGCACAGATAATATGTATTACCTTAATCCAGTGTTTAATTCTCCTCTTTCTAAACATAAAAGAAGGGTAAGATTATATTGTCCCTTGTTGCCCTGATGCCTTATAAAAGGTAAATAACATCTGGGTCCCTGACTTGTCCCTGTGCCCTCCCTCACCTTGCACACCCAGTGAATGGATTCAGGGAAGAGACCATTTTGAGGGTGGTTTTGGCTTTTAAGAACAATTCCAGATTACTATGTGGTATTTTTTATCATCCTTCAAGACAACTAAAATGGGCACCTTCCTCAAGGCAGATCAAGGCAGTTCTGCAGGACTGTGAGCAGTATGGTTTTGTCTCAGTCAAGTAATATTGGCTGAAGACGCTGTTTTCACATTGATGAATGTTAAGAAATTTTCTCAAAGATTGGTTCAAGCAAACAATTATCCAATTTATCTTGGTTTTTTTTAAAAAAAAAACAAAACTGGAAAACATTATAAGGATCACTTTCCTTTTTGCTTTTGAATTCCATAAAAATAACACTGTCTTGGGGCTCTTTTGTTCCTCTTTTCAGAGTGCCATGAAGAAGATAGGCTGTTGCCATTTTTTCTCTGTCATTTTTTTGAGATTGAATAGAGATTGATTGCTTTTCTGGCATGAGAGAAAAAACTGGCAGTGTCATTCTGTGACATTCTGCACTAGCAGCAGTGCAGAGTGTGAAGCTAGCAATTCAGTGGTGGTATTGACTATCAGTGAATCTGGATTCAATTAAGTCAATTTACCTGTATTTTTTCATGTTTACACAGTTGGCTCTCCTTCTCTCTCATTGTCTGGAAGCTGCTTTTTTAATCATAATTTTAGACACAATTTTTAGTCCTGTTTGAAGTTCATGAGGAGTCTTTCTTTGATATTGGTAGAAGTTAGATTTGGCTGAAGGGTACTACTGGATTGCATTTTATGACTCCTGGGGGTTTTTTTTGTTCCTTTTCTCTCCATTAAATAGAATGCCTTTGACAGGCAGAGGCTGAATGTGGCATTTGGTAGATGCACAGACACTAGAAGAAACAAAGATTAATTGCTCATTGAAGCTATTAACAGAAGAAGCTGTAATGCAGATAAAGACAATTTGAAAATTCTCAGTGATCAGATATTTCTTGTAGTACTTTGTATTTCTTTTATCTGCATATGCAGAGAGGCCCAACAGGCACTGCAGTGGTTGTTTAGTTGGGGTAGCTGCATGTACAGGCAGAGCCTGCTGATGTCGGTGTATAGTCCTGAGTAGTCTCTAGAACAGAAGTTATAGAAATGACTACTTAGGAGGTTGTTTCTAACAGCTTTTCTCATTGTAAGGAAATGTTTTTGTTATTCTCTTATGCATTTTTATACTTACATGTTTCTTGGCATTCAATTCTCCATAAAATCAATATCTAAATGAAAAAGTATTTTTTAGATGCAGGCTGTCATAAAACACACATGGGTGTGATGGCACTGATTTAAAATAGTGTTCCAACCTCCCCCCAGAGGTAAAGTCATATGAAACACAGACTATCTCCATATAACACAGTGTATGTTTACCTGAAGAATGTTACTATCTCTAGGGATATTGCCAGTGAGAGACAGCAGAAGTGAAGGATCATTCCTGGGTTTTGAGGAATGCTTTTAGTTTCATGTAATCCCGTAGTATGTGTTTGAGACCTATGAAGAAGTACAAGCCCTTTGACTAGTCCAGGCATGGCCCCCAGCTATCTCCATGTCTCTGTGTGCTGAGATACTTGAGTCTCATCTGCACCTTGCTTACATGAGGTGAAACAAATGGACCTGGTGTGTCATCTTCTCTGTATGACCTCCATCACCTGATGCCTTTAAGAGGGATAAACTGAAAAGTAAACAGGACAACAAACAGTGCCTGCACCTGGCAGATTGTTCAGTGTCTAAGAAGGTGTGGAGTGAAGCAGCTTGTGCCTGATCTCAGCTGATGATGATCTTACAGATCCTCTTATCCTTCAAGCATGACATTTGATTACCTCAGGTTTTTCTGTTTATGCTCACATAGCTGTAAATATAACACCTGTGGTGTTACCTAACTGTAAAATTACACAGTTTTATAATCCTTTAACCAAGGAAGTACACTTGGTTGAGAGAGACTCTCTTTCTTGGACAGTAACATCAGGTCAGACACAGTAAAAGTGGTTTTTCTAGCTGTGACCTCTGCTAAAGCTCATGGGCTGCATCTGCTGTGCACCACTCCTCAGAGGGAGGTGTCCTGCTCTATCCTTGCTGTCCCCAGTGTAAGTTATGATGCATGTAAATATATGATAGCAATACAAATATGTTCAAAGTGAACCAAACCAAATTGGCTGCACCTGCTGGTGGTCTTAGAAATGTCTCAGCCATGCAGTCTGGAGGGTGAATCTGAGTGTGGGTTGCGTTCAGGTAAGGCCTGAGGTATTTCACGTTCCTCTGAACCCTACATGGTAAGCAGAACATTTAGAAAGATACTGTTGACCACAGGAAATACTTCTGGGTTCTTACTGAATGCTTAGATTGTGGGTTACACAACAGACATCAAACCCCTATGCATTTAAAACCTGGTTCTCCATATTTCTCCTTGGATGGAATATCTACAGAAAATGTCTTTTGAAGTGCAAGGGCAATTAAAAGGTTTTGCTAGCAGAAGGGAATATTGTAAATTCATCATAACCAAGCGGGCCATAGGCAAACCAGTGCCAGTCCTGAAATGCAGCAGTGCAGTTCAATTCTGTTCTGCAGTAAATTTATGCAAATTAATTGTCTTTCCTACTGAGGAAAGCTGTTTTCAGTCTGGGCAGGATGAAATAACTCTGATGTCTGTCTCATCCTGGTTTTTTTCCCTCCTCTTTTCCCTCCACCCCAATCTCTGGGCTCATACTCTCATTGTTTTTTATTTTTCCCCTGCAGTTCCTCTCTGGATTCCAGACGAGGACCTGTTTTTAATTTCATGTGTCATGTTTGTCTCATGAAACACACATGCTGGATCGTATGACTGTTGCGCAATATTAGAGAGCTGTTGAAATGAAGGACTTGTAAAGTCATCTTGAAATAAAAACTACTACGTTTCAAATTTGAAAGGGGCAATAATTCCACACAGATGACAGAAGCATAGAGGCACTGACCACGAATAACAAATACATTTAAAAACAGCCCTCATGTCTTTGTCACAATAGCAGCCCTGTGCATCCTGGCCATCATGTCCAGTGTGGTGCTGGCCCCTGTGCTCTGCACAGAATAAATCATCCACTCAGTGCTGGCCCAGAGTGTCATCTCTGGATCACATTCAGTATCTAATTATGAAAGAGCTACAAATCACTTGGTTATGTTGTTCTGCTCTATCCTTAGGCTCTGCATGACAACAATTTATTAAGGTTTTACTTTGCGCATGCAGGCGTTGCTCTTTATCCGGTGGATGTGTTCGGTAACATGGTTTCAAGAAGTCTGTGGGAATTAGGCAAGGGAAGAAGATCCTTCGTGGATATGGACTGTAGATTTCAATAACTGGTTTCTCAGTAAAGCTTGTGAACTAGGGACACATCACCGTGTTATTCTTTCTCTTTTGCAGGCAATTGTGCATGTTTTTTGAGTAAGTTGCAGCAGGAATAATTGCAGAAGGTTTAAAGTAATCCAAATGAAAATTCCTTTTTGTTTCTATTCAGACAATAATACACTTCTTAACAGGAGAGCCCTGATGAGGATCATACAGGTAGATACGGCTCTACTGATTAAGTCAGTGATGCATGTTGCTGCAGAGTTGCAAGGCTCATCTGGAAAGAGCTTGGTTTCCAAGGACTCCTGCAGTGTCAACTCCACAGCATTTGTTGCAGCAGGATCTCAACAGGGTGTCCTGCTTTTCTCTGGGAGTGGTGCATTGAAGCCAAAACTAGACCCTCCTCCTCCATCCTCTTCACTCTCCCTTAGCCGAGAGCCAAGCTGCTGATGATCCAAAGGGTGAAAGAATAAGAAAATTATAAAATGTTTCTGATGTTATAGAAGCAAATTAATTTGCCAAAAAAAACCCCAAATTTTTTTCCACGTAAGTGTGAACCTGTCATGCACATGCTTTAGATACAATGCAAAACAGAATGAGAGGCTTTTGAGTGCCCATGTGGAGAGGAAGGGCTATGCAGGTATATCATAGAATCATAGAATCATAGAATCATATATGACAACTGACAGGCCATTATTATTTGTGGATGAATGTTTCATTCAGGTTAGTTTTGTATTCCTTACAGAAATAGGAATAGAGGTGGGAAGGTGTTCACAGAGACATCTGTTAACCTACAGTACTTACATTCTCCTGTGTTGCTGCTGTTATTACACATATTTGTATTAGTTGAGATACAGGTCCTTTATTTTCTTGTGAGCTGTTTCTTGATTTGCTGTCATCTGGGCGTGCTGAATTAGATGCAGCTTTCATGAACAGAATAACAGGGGATGGCTGGCAATGGCACCCACACTCGTGTTATCCTGAGTCAGCTTTTGTGGGCCTGGATTGGGGTAAGGCATGATAGGGCTGGAGCTGAACAGGATATGCCCTTTAAACAGGCCTACTGAGTTTGGGTTGGCTCTGTACTCAAGAAAACTGCTTGTTTGATTAATGTGGCTGCATGGCTATCCACAGTTTTCCTCACCCCTCTTCCTCTGGAACTTGTTCCTTCTCCTTCATGTTGCCTTCAGATTGAGGGCAGAGATGTGACAATGCCCTTTACTGCTTCTGGCCCTGCAAACCAGCAAGAGAGAGAAACATCATGGCCTTCCAAATTTGTGTGAGGTGACTCTCCTGCTGCTGAATTGCAGCTCTGGGGTACTAGGGCCAAGATCACCCTGCAGCGACACAGTGCCGAGAGGATGGGGCTGCCTGTTCCCAGCCCATGTCCAAGGGCTGCTGCTGACCTGGCCTTTGCTGGGGATCCTAAGCACGGGGAGGGGGCCAGCTGGGGGGGCTGAGCTGTTTGTCTCCACGTCCCCACCCTCTGCCAAACCCTGCATTGCTAGGGCTGGCATCCAAACAGACTACAGAGACAGGAGCAGGAGGGTTTTACTATTGTATCTCATGGTCTTGAAAACCTCTAGTTTTAAACCACTTCATTTTTGATAGCTCTTGCAGGACTGTCTCCTGGGGGAAGTCAGTGGTTGGTGAGAAACACTGTCTGGGCAGAAGCTGCTGATGAAATGGTCGCTTGCACTGTGGAGCTGCTGCAGTAAGCGGGAAGCAGCCTGCCATGCCACATGTTGGAAGTGATCCTTTGTCAAGAGCAGGAGTTTTTGGTCCTTGACATGCAGCTTTGTTTTTTTAGAGACTGTAGTTGGTGTCTTGCACTCTTGAAAAAAGCCAAACAACCAGAGAGGTCATGTCTCCATCTTCCTCCCCTCTCAAGTCATGCAGCATGCAGGTTGCCACCCGACTAGCACAGGGTATGGCAGCAGCTGCAGACACTTCACTGTTGGGTGGAGAAGGAATTTCATTACTCCTGGGTGCCAATGTTTTGCAAACTGCAGTTCTTTAAGAGGCACTTTTTCCACATGTGTGTACTTGGACAAAACAAAATAATTTTGCTTAGAATTCTTGGACTCCCCTTGTGTTTCACTTGTTGCACAGAGTTTCTTGGAGTTCTTCAGGCTTTTTGTAGAGTTTATCTGCACTGAGTAATGGGAAGTTTTCACATATATGGAGGCAAATTTAATCTGACAGGCTGGTGTAAACCTGGAGCTGTTCCAGGTCAGTAACTGAATAAAAATCTGGCATGGAATTTCACTACTGTTTCTAGATCCTGAATTTCTTATGTTTTTGTTCTAATTTGCTTTATGTTGCACTGCATTATGTTTTAACAGTGCTCAGAATAGACCAGATTGGGTTTTATAGTGATGGGTTTTAGAAAAATTATTACTTCAGTTAACTATTTTCACATCTGGGTCTGTGTTATGTACGTGGCTATTTTCTCCATGTTATTTCTGTATATATCTGAGGATGGGAATATGCCTGTGGCACTGTGGGTGTGCTGAGAGCTGCTCATTTGTGGCCTATTCATGGGCCTTTTCTTCTATTTTCTTCTGCTGAGGATTGCAAGCTGTGGAAGATATGGTGATGCAAACCTGCAGAGTATCTCTTTCCAGGTTGCCGTGTATTGTTTCCATTTCAACATGTTCTGGCTGCTGGGAAGTTCAGGTTGCAAACATGAACTTCCAGCTCTCTACATTCTTTGGAATGCACTTTTGCATCATGGTAACCAATTGCAACCACATTTAGAAGTCTCTAAAAAAAAAAAAAAAAAGGTTGGAATTTCCCCCCATTTTTCTTGTTTCATTTCCCCAGGTTCTGGCTTACGTGTGGCCATAAATCACAATGGTGGAACTGCTCCATTCCAAAGCACTGGGTTGATGCCATTGGCCTAGCCAAATGAATAAATTCTGGTTGGCTTGACCATAATTTTGCCTTATTTAAGGAGCAGTTCCTAAACACTGGGAGTAATTCATATTAGATTTTAACATTCTCATTGTTTCGGAAAGTATCAGAACCCATCCACAGACTCAAAACTACCACAGCTGGAATGTCACAAATCTCTCCACTGGTGGTGTGGGGCTGAGATCAACGCTTTGTCCTCGGCCACACTGGGGCAGCGAGGTCCTTTCTTTGGGTCCTTCTGTTGCTCAGGGTGCCATTGAAATATCTCAGCCCTGCTGGTGCTGCTGAAGGAGGTGTCCTGCCCCCCAGCATGTTCGAGGAATGGCCCTTGGGTTGTTTAATGAAATGTAGAGGAATTTGGTTTCTTGTGTCAGGGTAGGGGTTGCCACATATGGCCCCCTGGATCTCCTGCTGACTGGGCTAGGGAGGAGGTAGGTTGGCTGACTTTCTAACACATTTGGGAAAAAGAAAAGTAGTAAAAATGGAGGTAACTTAAAAAATATATCTATACTTAATATTTTGTATTTCTAGAAAATAAGTTTCTTGTTTGATAACAATTTTAGGTACCCTTTCTGAGTCTCATGCTTGAGAAAATTTGTCATCATGCTTGGTTTTGAAGGCTTTTTGAGAAAATATATAAATATTTGTGTATATGTATGTGTTAATATATAAAGATCTTAAGCCACTTTCAGAGTTATTAAACACTTTATGGAACACTTTCAATTTTCCAGTACCAGGATTACTCTGGATTTGTTTGATCTCCCTTCTCCTTTCCCCCCACATTAATTTGGTGTCAATTTGTTGTTACAAAATGTTACAAAATGTCCTTGTACTTTATAACTAGTACAATAAAATAATTGCTTGGATTTGATTTCACGATTGCCCTCGTTAGATTTGTCCTTTAGTTAGTGATTATTCCACACAAAAGTCTCCTGTTGAAGACAACAGAAATTCTGTGCATAGCCCCACTACGAGCCTGGGCTGCAGCAGACTCAAGGAAAAATCCTAAATTCTTTCATGATTATGTGTTTTGACTGTAATATTTCACTGTTGTCTTTGTAATTTAGCCATTCTTACAGCAAGTTAACAATGTGGGTTTTTTGCTTGGATCGCTATGATTTCTGCAAAGCTCATTGAATGTGCTTTCCTATGTGGTTGTATCCCATGTGGGGTTTTTAATTTTGCCCCCAGCTCAGCCTAAACTACTTCATTTAAATACGTTTCACATCAAAGTCATGGCAAACACAAATGTTTTCCTTGGTTTTTAATGACATTACAAAATTGGCAAAACATGATTTAACCCTTTGGGCCTGAGTTCCCAACCTAAGGAGAGCTGCTGTCAGTCACTTGAATTTGCCAAACTTTGTGGATAAAATAATGTTATTTATGGAAATGGAAGTAAGCAAATGATTGAGGTTTGGGAGGAGAGATTCATTAGAGAAAAGCTTCAAAGCATTCTTGAGTTAACTCCTGGGTTTCTAATTCCTTCTACCAATAGAGGTCCTTTGAAGCACATTAAAGGTGCTCCTCAATTGAAATAGACATCTGCTACTCATGTTGGGGTCTGATGGTTATCACATAGGTATCCGGGATGAAAAACCTACACTTCAAGGAGCTCATCTCCCACAACTTAGAGGCAAAGCATTGATGGTTTTGTCCTTGGAACCAGAAAGGACCAGGGGTGTTCCTGAGGGTACCCCATCTCTGCTGTGGTAACTGCAGTCTAACGTGTCCCTGAATTTTCCACCTTTGCCAACATGGAATCAGTTAACTCCTGTCGGTGCAAACTCAGTGCTGTTTGAAGGGCACCTGGCAGATTTGTGAGGCATTCTGATAATTGCAGGGATAAATGGCTTTCCTGCTTAGCTGGGGAATCCTTTAATTATGCTGCTGGGAGGCTTTGCATGGGAAGAGCAGAGCATCAAAGTTGGGTAGGGCTTCAGCTGGCTGCTTGGCACAGGCAGCATTGGCTTGTGCTTGAAGGAGGAAGGGATATGCTTCCTTCTCTGTCTGCACTGACCCCTGACAGGCAGTGGGGAAGTAGGTAACTGCAGTCAAACCAAGCCAGATATTAAACATAACAGGTAGCAAAGCACAAGGAAAAATCTTAATCCCAGCAGATTTCTTTTCATCCCCACCTCCAGCCTTGCTTAGGCCGTAGTTGTGACTGGTGCATCAGGAGGGCAGTGCCTGTGGTCTGGCTGTAGCCCTTGCACACCAGCTTGTCACAGCGCTCCACCGCTTCACACCGCCCTGGGGAAGAGGGGGAAGCCCAGGGCTCATGTTTGCACTGTGTTTCCCACAGCAGCTGGTCAAGCCTGGATCTGGCAATGCAGGGCTTTGGCCATGGTCCATGGCAGAGGATATTCCTGTTACTGTGCAGTTCCTTCTACAGATGTGATCTCTCAGGCACTGTTTGTTTCTTTCAGTGGGAGACATAGGTTTTTGATGCAACTTTTGCAGTCTCATGAGGAAGGTAGAAAGCATGGAAAACAATTTATAGCACTTTCTGCAGAGTTTCTTCTGGCATGCAGCTGCTGGTATGCAGCTTTCCTGCATATTTTCCTGCAGGTTGCCTCCTGGGAAATACCTCTCTGCCCTGCTGCCCATGGTAGGGGGAGCACAGAGGGTGTGATCCACCAGCAAGGACCCAGGAGCCAAATGTCTGGACATCCAGCTATTGCTGTTGGGATGCCATGAGGCTGAGTGTGCGTAAAAGGGCAGCACGGGTCAGTGCCTAGGCACAGGGTTGCAAGCATGTGGCTGATGGGCAGGAGGGAGGATGTGACCTGCTCAAAGCAGCTTTCTTGGGTGGGTGTCAAGAGCTGTGTAGAGCTGGTCAAAGAGCGTGAGTCATGCTATTTCAAAAGAGTTTCTATTGTTATTGAGATAAAATGTATGGTGTACTGAGTCATATCAGCATTGTGGTATAAGTCATCCGTCCACTTGGAAAATGACCTGGTATTGGTTTTTACAATATCCTCATTTTTAAAATTCTTAGCCATAACTCTGCAGAAAAATCCTTGAGGAATATCTGCAAGCCTAGTTGTGAAGTGATGTGGGTTTTATTAACCTCCACATGATAGGTCTCTGATTTCCAATTTTATGTATTGTATACACCTTCACTTACCTGTGCAGACAGGGCTGTTGCTGTCAGCAGTGAGGTAATCACATAATTATAGAATGTTAGGGGTTGGAGGGGACCTAGAAGATCATCTATGAATCTATGAATCTATGAATCTAGTCCAACCCCCCTGCCACAGCAGGATCACCTAGACAAAGTCATACATGAACACATCCAGGCGGGTCTTGAGCGTCTCCAGAGAAGGAGGGTGATCTCTGTCCCCTCATCCAGGTCACTGATGAACATACTGAGTAATATTGGACCCAGCACTGAACCTTGGGGGACACCACTAGCCACAGGTCTCCATCCAGACTCTGCTCCACTGACCACATTTCTCTGGGCCCTGTCCTTTAGCCACTTCCCAATCCACCTCACTGCACCATGACTCAATCCACACTTCTTAAGCTTGGCTGTGAGGATTCCATTGGAGGCAGGATGGAAAACCTTGCTGAAGTCAAGGAATACCACATCCACTGACCTTCCCTCATCCATCCATCTACTTATCATAAAAGGCTATCAGATTAGACAAGCATGACTTCCCCTTATGGAATCCATGTT